>VWZD01013346.1:0-19919 GCA_013396695.1 Sakesphorus luctuosus | reverse complement strand
AGTTGAGGCAAGAGATTGAGGGGCTGGAGCGGGGCCAGAGAAGAGCAACGAGGCTGGAGAAGGGAGTGGAGCACAAGTGCTGTGGGGAGAGGCTGAGGGAGCTGGGGGTGTTTGTGCTGGAGAAGAGGAGGCTCAGGGGAGACCTCAGCACTGTCTGGAACTCCCTGAAGGGAAGTTCCAGCCAGGTGGGGGTTGGTCTCTTCTCTCAGGCAACCAACAGTAGGACAAGAGGGCACGGGCTTAAACTCTGCCAGAGGAGGTTTAGATTGGATATCAGGAAGAAGTTCATTACAGAGAGAGAGTGGTCAGACATTGGAATGGGCTGCCCAGGGAGGGGGTGGATTCTCTGACCGTGGAGGTTTTTAAGGTGAGACTGGACATGGCACTGAGTGCCATGATCTGGTAATCAAAGTGGGGTTGGATTAAGGGTTGGACTTGATGATCTCGGAGGTCTTTTCCAACCCAACTGATTCGATGATTCTTCTTTGTGCCTAAGTTGAAGGTCAGCCACCAAAAATGCTCTTCCTGGGGTCCCTTGGGATCATGCAGGAAAGGGAAAAGAAGCTCCAAGAAACAGCACATGAGAAATATTGCTCTTATTTGGGGGGGTGGGAGAGGTTCACTTGTTCTGCGCCTTTAGGTGGGCCCAGGCTATGAGAACCCATCTCCTTCAGGTTTGTGGAAGATAAATCTGTGTTAACTTTTAACGTCTTTCATGTCTCTCTGTTGAGGAACTCTTTGTAGGGGGAAAAAAAGTGAAAGTCACTGTGTTTTCACAGCATTTTTGCCTTTACTGAAGAAAAGACCCACAGAATGTCACACACCATCTTTTTCTTCCAGTTCTGTAAATAACTTCACGCATTTTAAGCCCAGAGAGAAGCATAAACACAAATATTTGCGTTATAAATATTGTTGTCCCTGATTCCAGTGCCATCTATTTATAGGGAACCAAGGAAACCCAGGAATGGGAGGTGGGAGAATGGGAAAACACACTTGATTACAGGAAAAGGCATAATGAGCCAGCATGTGCTGGGCTTGGTGTGGTGCCTGAGTTAATGGGTGAGAGACTTGCAGACTGTGTTGTCCTCTGAATGATGGCACTTTTAAAGGAAATGCTGCAGAGGATGTCATTGTTGGGAAGTTCATTTCCATCCCGATAGAAATGGACTCATCCATTTGGAGAAAAAGAATAACCCTGTCAGAATTAATTCAAGGTCGTTGCATTGGCCATTTATAAGACTTGAAATAGATAAAACTTGGGCAAAGGAACAGTGAGAAGCTGCCGAGGTCAGATTTAGACATGGGAGCAGTGATGTCACTGAGGAGCAATTGCTGGAAAAGCTCCTAAAAATGGTTGAGAAAGGATCATTGAAGGACATAAACCAAAAGCAGCTTTTTCCATGTGCATTTTCGTGCCTCGGTGTGACTTGCTGACCTCCCTCAGCCCGGGCAGCATCTCTGCTATGTGTAGAAAGGAATGTTTTAAGCCTAAGAAAAGCCATTTATTTGTTTCCCTCTGAGAGAGAAATATTCCCAGAGACTCAACCTGCATAAGATGCTGGCTGTGGGAAGGATGGAATTCAGAAAATGTTCAACCCCTGTACTGAGAACAAGGGCTGTGGCCTGAATTCCACCTCTGTTTGCAGCCACTGTGGGTTCAAGAGGTTCTGTGCTCTTTGTACCTGCCAGGGCTTGACCTTCTCCAGCAAAATAGCCTTGATGTCCTGTAAAGTTTGCTGGGACAAAGACCACGCAGGTGTTCACTCGTGAAGGAGACAAGTTATGGAGTCAGTGGCCTGGAAAACTGTCCAGGATCTAATAAAAAATGGTTTAGTGGAGTGAGGTGCTACAGTACGTGTGACCCAGAGGTGACAAATGTGGTATGAGCATGTTGAGTAGAAATGGGGAAGCATCTTGGGTTTACTTCTGATTTTAGGACAATTATTGATGCCTCCTATTGAGTTCTGGGCCCCTCAGTTGAGGCAAGAGATTGAGGGGCTGGAGCGGGGCCAGAGAAGAGCAACGAGGCTGGAGAAGGGAGTGGAGTACAAGTGCTGTGGGGAGAGGCTGAGGGAGCTGGGGGTGTTTGTGCTGGAGAAGAGGAGGCTCAGAGGTGACCTCAGCACTGTCTGGAACTACCTGAAGGGAAGTTCCAGCCAGGTGGGGGTTGGTCTCTTCTCCCAGGCACTCAGCAATAGGACAAGGGGGCACGGGGGGCTCAAGCTCTGCCAGGGGAAATTGAAGTTGGAGATGAGAAAAAACTTCTTTGCAGAGAGAGTGCTGAGGGATTGGAATGGGCTGCCCAGAGAGGGGGTGGATTCCCCATCCCTGGAGGTTTTTGCACTGAGCTTGGCCGTGGCACTGAGTGCCATGATCTGGTAAAGGGACTGGAGTAGGACCAGGGGTTGGACTTAATGATCTTGGGGGTCTTTTCCACCTGATCGATTCTATGATTCGATGATTCTATGAAATTAAAGTAATGAGAATGTTATAGAATAGAATATGAGAGGAGAGGTTTGTGTTAACTCTTTGGAAGGAATTCTTGGATGGGAGGGTGGTGAGGCCCTGGCACAGGTTGATCAGACAATCTGTGGCTGCCCCATCCTTGGGAGTGTTCAAGGCCAGGTTGGATGGTGGAAGTTGATGTCCCTTCCACCCAAAGTTCTTCCATGACTTTATGAACCTGTTTCCCTGGAAGTGTCCAAGGCCAGGCTAGACAGGGCTTGGAACAACCTGGGATAGTGGAAATAAAAATATTTGAACACTTGGATTGTAGAAACTTGGCTAATTTAGAGTGCAAGGAACCTCTGGAGGTCTGTGGTCCAAGCCTGTGCTCAAAGCAGGTCCAGCTCAGATCAAGGTGCTCATGGTGAAGTTCTAATTAATTTCTGATCACACTCACAGTGAAAATGCTTTCCCCTGTCACAGCTTGCACCTGTTTCTTCTCATCCTTCCACTTTGCACCTATAAAAGGTCTGGCTTTATCTTCTGTGTACCCTCCTTAGATAGTTCAGAAAGCAGTAAAATTTCTCATCAGTCATTCCTTTGGGAATGAAACATCCTCAGCCTCTCCTGTGTGTCCTGTGCCCCAAACCCCCAACAATCTCAGTGGCCTTTGAGGCAGGGGAAGAATAATGTATTTATTTGAAATTTTTAATAAGACTCCTGATGCTGGGGAAAAAAAAAAAGGATGTTGTTGGGATTTTTTTGCTGTTTTTCATTTAAACTTGAATCAGTTCCTTGGTGTGGTTCAGATGGTTCCTATCATGCTTTCCTTGGAAAACTGGGGCACCTGCTGGCTGCCACATTTTCCTTAAGGCCACTGCAGTATGGAATTGAATTTCAATTCCTGAAGTGAAATAAATTCATCAACTTCTCAACAGAAAGAAGAAATTCATGGCCAGAAAGCTGGGGCTGGTCAGAGATGTTCAGTGAGAGTGTTTCTGTGTATATTCTGTTTATAGTGTAGTCCATAATATCTCTCTTTTCAAGCCATTTCCAGCCCTTAGTTGAGCTCTTTGGGAGGAGTGAAGTGAAACTTTGGAAGCTATTGGCATTTTGACTTATGTTTTTTTCCAGAAACGAAGTGGAATTTCTAATTTTTTTCATCAAAATATTCCTGAAGCCATTTTCAAAGAAATCACAATTTGCCATGTCTTTACCTTATTTACATTTTAACCTGTAAGAGAATAAAAAAGACATAATTTTTGCTACCTTTTCGTTATTTCATGGCCATCTTTTATTTCCTCCATATTATTTTTGATGGGAAGAGAGGAAAATAAGTAGGCCTTGATGAAGGTGAACATTATTCTGATGCAGAAGACCAGAAGATCCCTTTAAAAACTGCTTTCTTAGGAAAACTAGAATATTTCTATCAACCCCAGCTTTTCCACAGGAGTTTTCATTTCCAGGCCAAATTACTTTTTTCAGAAGAAAATGTAATAACTTTAGCACTTCCGTGATGCTGTGGCTCCAAAACCCCTTTGTTGGTGGTTGCTGTAGAAAACCTTTGGAAAACCAGGTGGGTTTATACAATATGCTTTTAGCCAAGTGCTCTCATCAAATTATTTCCCTTTTCCATGAACACATGATCCTGCCAGGAGAGATTTCCTTATGGCCACATCCTAAATTCCCTTTCATTAGGATAACTCAGAAGTACTTCCTGAGCATCCCTAAGAGTTCATTGGTCTGGAAGTGGCCAAATCATGTGTTTATTTTATGGTTTTATTCCCCGTGGGGTTTGTGATTATTTATTTAAGTTTGGCCTAAACATCCCCACCCTGAAGGTGACACAAACCCCAGTTTTGAATGTTTTTCTTTAGCAGGGCAGCTCCTGCCCCAAGCAGAGTTTGGCTCACTGAGCACATGATCCTTTCACATCCCTCCAGCAAAATCTTCCATCAGAAAGTTGTGAGCCCTGAGAGGACTCTCAGAGAGTTTATTCCATTATTAATAAACTGGCTGATGAAAGGACACAGTTCCCTCTGGCTTTTCCTAAACTGGTTTTGTTAATGGTATTTTAATCCGGGCACATTTTGTAATTAAGGCATTTTGATGCCACATCTATTGACAGTGATAAGGAACCAAATCATAAGGAAAAAAAATTAAATAAAAGTGGAGCAAAGCTTGAGGACAGAAGGTTCAGAGGGTGAGAGTCATGGAAGTATTTAGGTTGGAAAAGCCCTCTCAGACCATCCAGATGTTCCCCAGCACTGCCAAGACGACCACTGACCATGTCCCCAAGTGCCACATCCACGTGGCTTTTAAACCCCTCCAGGGATGGGAATTCCACCAGTGGCCTGGGCAGCTGTGCCAGGGCCTGACCACACCAGAAAGGCACAAAGGAAGCAAATCAACTTCACCAGACCTACATTTGCACAAGAATTCCACGAGCCATTTACAGACTCGTTTCTCTGCATTACACAGAGCTTTGACAGGATTCTGCCTTATTAGCCAAAGACAAAAGGTTTAATTGGAGAAAGAGGCTTTAATTATGCTCAGCATATGCAGTGAGTGCTGGCAGCCCACTCTGGATTAAAGCAGAGCCCCGCAACGAGCTGAGCTGACCCCAGGCAGGATCCCTGACTCCAGCTGTGCCAGCTGAGCCCACCCCAGCAGGCACCTCCTGGCAGAGCTGAATCCCACGGCCCCACAGCACCTCATTGTGCTTTGACTGCAGCCTGATAAACACATCTCTGATGGTGAACTCCAGCCAGCCAGGACATGGGCTCAGATGTTGGCCCAAGGTTTTTAGTGAAGCCTCTGACACAGCTTTGGCCACGTTAACTGGGCCATTCCCAGATGGGGTCTGAGCTGGCACACGCCGGGTGCCAAGCTGAGGTTTGGATGTGGCCTCTTGTTGTGGAGCATTTTGTTGTATGTACTTAAACAGAACCATGGCAGTTGCACCATCCTGGAATCCTTTCTTTTGGGATGGGGCTTGGAGCAACCTGGGCTATTGGAAGGTGTCCCTGCCCATGGCAGGGGGTTGGAATGGGATGATTTTAAAGTCCTTTCCAACTCAAATCATTCTGGGGTTGAATCTGTGATCTTTAGACCACAGACCAGTCCTTTATCCCTTATAAAAACCCTCCAAAAGAGCTTAGAGGCAGATACATAAAATACAATTATCTCCAAACAAGAATTGGCAGGTCAAAGATAATGTGAGAATGTGGGTCTGGTCAAGTGATACCAGAGGGACAGCAAGATACAGAACAGAATGGGGTGGTAGAGGGACCTGATGCTCAGGATTTGGGGCAAATATGAAGGACTGAGCTGCTGGAGAGAGTCCAGAGGAGGCCCTGGAGATGCCCCAGGGCTGGAGCCCCTCTGGGCTGGAGCCGGGCTGGGAGAGCTGGGGGGGTCACCTGGAGAGGAGAAGGATCCAGGGAGACCTGAGAGCCCCTTCCAGAGACTGAAGGGGCTCCAGGAGAGCTGGAGAGGGACTTGGAACAAGGCCCGGAGGGACAGGACACAGGGAATGGCTTCCCACTGCCGGAGGGCAGGGCTGGGTGGGATACTGGGAAGGAATTGTTGGGTGTGAGGGTGGAGAGACCCTGGCACAGGTTGCCCAGAGAAGCTGTGACTGCGCCATCCCTGGGAGTGTCCAAGGCCAGGTTGGATGGGACTTGGAGCAACCTGGGCTAGTGGAAGGTGTCCCTGGGCTAGTGAGAGGTGTCCCTGCCCATGGCAGGGGGTTGGAGCCACATGGCCTTTAAAAGGTCTCTTCCAACCTGACCCCTTCTGTGGTTCCATGTTGTTTCTGCTTTCACTGACATCTGCTCGTGTCCTCCTCATTTAGAACATTCCCCACCCTCGAGGCAAGGGCTGGCCAGTTTGCCCCCAGCTGTCCTCTGGCATCTCAGGGTAGGCCAACCTTCCCTGGCAGGAGATGCTTCCAGTCATGGATTTTATATTTCTGTGCCCATTTCTCCTTTGCTAGAGCTGTGTTGACTTCAATCCACTGTCCCAACATGAAATTGGTACCATGAAATGAAGGATGTGAACTCTGAAATGCTCTCAAATGGGTCACACTAGCAGCTCAGGGTTCAAGCTGATTCCTGGTGTCACCTTGGCCCTGGCCCAGGGACAATGTAGTAGTTTTGGCTCTAGTCAGCATAGGTCCCCATTTAGGCCTCAGTTTTCAGCAGGCCTCAAAGGACATGACGCAGATTAGAGGGGACAGGTATCATCTGACTTAAGCAGCCAAAGAGGTATTTCATATCATCTGACATCATTAGGAAGCGTCGAGGAGTATAACAAGCCAGGGGGGAGGAGTTTCTGCCTTTTCGGTCCATGTTTGGGACCAGGAGGGTTCCTACTCCCTGACTGCTGATATCAGGCCCTGCTGCTGCTGGTCTGCGTGGCTGTTTACCTGGGGAAGTGAGCATATTCCTGTTAATTCCTTTTTCCCTCTTGCTGGGAGGTTTCCTTTGGGGAGGAGGTTTGGTTGGTTCAGAATCCTGCTTGTTAGCTGGGGCGACCTCGGTGAGCCTGTTGTTGTTTCCTGTCACTGTGTGCTATTTCATAGTTGGTGTTAAGCTTTCCACTTCTCTATATAAATATAAGAACTTCACCATGTCCAAAGCCTCATTTCTGTTTTTTTCCCTCACTCTCCTTCTCTGGGAGTGGACCTTTTGACTGGGTACCAGGCAGTTGGCATTTTGCCAGCTGAAACTATAACAGACAACTTCACCTCCAAGCATCATGGTGGGGCAGGGGGTTTGTTTTCTTTTACTCTCACTCAAGAAAAGAGTTCTTTTCTTCTCCCTGGTGATCAGTGAAATGAGCACTAAAAGAAGATTGTGCATTGTAGGTCACCCACCTGCTCTTCTGCACTGCAGGTTTTAAAGTGCTTCTTCACATGGAGCTCTGTAATTTCCCAGCCTTTCAGAAAAGATGGACTCAAATCATCTGACAGGGCCATCACATGATGACCATTGTGTGCTGGGCCTGAGCTAACAACCAAAACTGGAATTGCTTTCATGCTGATGCCCAAAATAAATAACCAACCCACTGAGATGTCAGCTCAACTCCACCTTGCCCTCCAGACTTCTGGGATCTGAAGTGTATTTCCAGCATCCTTGTGTTTCTCCCTGGCATTTTGAAGCTCTTCCCAGATGGATGTGTAAAGCAGGAAAACATTTTTCTCTTGTGTTTCAGGCCTGGTTATTCAGTATTGTTACCTCTAACAGTGCAGCAAAATGAGATAATGAGAATGTGCTGCCTCAGAGGGAGCTCAGAGGGGAAAAATATCCCAATGCAGAGACACTTCTGGAGAGAAAGGAAACCTCTCCTTTCCTAAGCCCCCTGAACACGTGTGGTCAGCTCAGAGCTGAACGTGCCAGGATGGCTTAGAGGTCCTTCCCATCCTGTTTTTGTATTCAGTTGCCTGGTTATCTCTTTTTTGTTTGTTTGTTTGTTTTGGGTTTTTTTGTCTGTCTTCAGCACTGGGTGTCATTATCTGCCCTTAATTTTCTATTTTATTTCTTTTATGCCTTAATAATGAGCTTTGGCCATGTACAGTGACTACATCTTATTCCCCCCCTCTTTTTATCATAACATCACCTGCTTTTGGGGATGTTTGGAGTAAAATGCAACAAGCTTTGATAAATCACCTTGTCAAGCTCCCCAGCAATTCAAGCTGTTGCTGAAGTTCCAGAGCAAACCCATCAGGAGGTTTTGCAGAGAGGAAAAGTGGGACAAGGAATTTAGTTCTTCAGAGCCTGCATTTCTCTGGTGCCTGCAATGAATCCATGGGTGGGGTGGCACCAAGTGGGGGATGTGTCAACCTTGCTGTTGTTCCCAGTGAACCAAGAAGCTGTTTTGAAGAGTTTCTCTGTCTCTCAGGAGCCATTTTCACGTTGCAACATGGAATTTTTCGTGCGTTTCCAACCACTCTGCCTTTCCAAGCTGTGCCTGCAGTGCAGTAAAACATGATAAGCTTTGTACAGGGCACGTTTTCAGGTTGAGTGGAGCTGGCTGAGAACTTTATGGAGCCCTTTGCAAAGGGGCTGAGGTTTTACAGCACCTGCAGAAAGTCGAGGGAAAAGACAGTTTCACACGTGTTGCCTCTGTGTTTATTGACAGGGATATTTGAGGGGAAAAGCTTTTTCCCTTTCTCTTAAAGAGGCTCATGTGTTCCAAAGACATTAAGACCAGTTGCTCAAAATTATAGAAGTCTTAGAATTTCCCTTTTTTAGTCCCTTCAGCCAAAAAAAAAAATGAGTTCTGGCAGAGCTGGAGCATCCTCCTTTTGTAGCTGCTGCATCTGCTCACAAATAAAGAGCAGCAGCACCCCTGGAGAGTGAAGGACGTTGCTTTCACATAAAAGGGAAAGGACACAGAAAGTCCAAGCACAAGGGTAGGACACTGCATGTGTTGCTTTTCTCTGAGAGGAACCATCTTGAACTGAAATAATTCCCTGAATTGCAGCAACTTGTGGCAGAAGGGGAGGGAAACTGCCTGGATGAAAGGCAGAACAGATCCATGATTGCAGAGGAAAGAAAGAGCTAAGTTGGAAGACAGTTTTACTCCCTGTTCCCCCAGTGTAGCGATGCTTCAGTGGTTCCCACATTAGTGGAAAAAACAGCACCCAGGAAAGAACTCAGCACCCAGGGGAATTAAGATACCTTTATTTATAATATCTAGAAATGGTCTGTGCATCAGGAGTGTAAAATAAGGCTGGTGTAAGTCATGGAAGAAGAGTGGTTTGGGTTGGAAGGGACTTTGAAAATCATTTTGATCCACCCCCTGCCATGGGCAGGGACACCTCCCACCATCCCAGGTTGCTCCTGGCCTTGGACATTCCCAGGGATGGGGCAGCCACAGCTTCTCTGGGCAACGTGTGGAAGGGCCTCCCCACCCCCAGAGGGAAGAATTCCTTCCCAATATCCCACCTAGCCCTGCCCTCTGGAAGTATAAATTAGTTCATAAAACTTCTCCCTGAGCCTTAAATCGTGCCATGCAGTGTTTGCTGGTGGAGATGCCCCTTGGTCCGTCCACACTGGTCCCTTTTGGGCACGTCCTTGGCACACTCGGGGCTGGCTCAGACTGGCACCATCCAGGGCAATTCCTGGCCATGGACCAGGAATCATTCCCGGTGTGGAATCTGCACATGGAAACCCCTCTTGAGGACCTGAAAGAGGTTAATAGATGGATGTGAATTGTGTTATGACATTTCACCTCTGGGCACAGCCAAGTCTGAGGTGCATTTTACAGGAATCAATGAGCACAGAGACATTTCCCTGAGAAAAGAGAGTTTCTTGGAAATATCCTTTGCAGGAAGAAAATACCATCAGGTTACTTTTACACCTGGCATTAGCAAGAATATTTGGTTCGAGTCAAAGAGACATCTGAGCAGTCAAAGGGCAGAAGGACAAGGGGGCACGGGCTCAAGCTCTGCCAGGGGAAATTGAAGTTGGAGAGCAGAAAAAGGTTCTTTGCAGAGGGAGTGCTCAGAGATTGGAATGGGCTGCCCAGAGAGGGGGTGGATTCCCCATCCCTGGAGGTTTTTGCACTGAGCTTGGCCGTGGCACTGAGTGCCATGATCTGGTAAAGGGACTGGAGTTGGCCCAAGGGTTGGACTTGATGATCTCGGAGGGCTTTTCCAACCCAATCCATTCTATGATTCTATGAAATGCTTGTGAGGAATGACCCAGCCCAGCTTTCTCCAGATGCCCATGTGGGGCTTCATTGGTGCAGTGCCAGATGCAAAAATATCCCTTTGTGCCACAGTTCACGACAGTTTGCTCAACAGACAGTGACAATTCCGTATCAGGTTCATTCTGAGCTCATCTCTAAATGATGGGAATGGCCTGGAAATTCCCTGCCTGGGAGATAATTTCTGGTTATCTATGCCAGGAGTGGAAGGCAGGCATGGAATACACTCCCATTGCCTTTGGAATCTCCAACCAAACCTTGCTCTAAGGGGAATAAAGAATCATAGACTCAGAATAGAATGATAGAATGGATTGGGTTGGAAAAGCCCTCTGAGATCATCAAGTCCAACCCTTGGTCCAGCTCCAGTCCCTTTACCAGATCATGGCACTCAGTGCCACGGCCAAGCTCAGTGCAAAAACCTGCAGGGATGAGGAATCCACCCCCTCTCTGGGCAGCCCATTCCAATCCCTGAGCACTCTCTCTGCAAAGGATTTTTTCCTGCTCTCCAACTTCAATTTCCCCTGGCAGAGCTTGAGCCCCCCGTGCCCCCTTGTCCTATTGCTGAGTGCCTGGGAGAAGAGACCAACCCCCACCTGGCTGGAACTTCCCTTCAGGCAGTTCCAGACAGTGCTGAGGTCACCTCTCAGCCTCCTCTTCTCCAGCACAAACACCCCCAGCTCCCTCAGCCTCTCCCCACAGCACTTGTGCTCCACTCCCTTCTCCAGCCTTGTTGCTCTTCTCTGGCCCCGCTCCAGCCCCTCAATCTCTTGCCTCAACTCAGGGGCCCACAACTCAACACAACACTCAAGGTGTGGCCTCCCCAAGGCAGAGTCCAGGGGAAGGCTCACTGCCCTGGGCCTGCTGGCCACACTACTTTGCATCCAGGCCAGGAGCCCATTGGCCTTCTTGGCCACCTGGGCACACTCTTGGCTCATGTTGAGGTTCCTGTCAATTAGTCCCCTGCTGCAACTCAGCTGTTTATGGAGGAGAAAAATGTCTTGGATCAGCATTATTTAGAGGAAGAAATTGAGGGGTTTTCCTACTCTTTTTCCTGGGAAAAGATGAGAAAACTCATGTACACTGTGGTTTCATCTGGCTGAGTTTTGAAAGCACTGCAGAAAATACCTGTGGTGTGTTTTGCCACCTCTCAACTGCCCAGAATGGACTTTCTCTGTGCTCTGGGATGCCAAATTCAGTTTGGAAGTTCCTCAGGACACAGAGCCATTAATCCTCATTATCCCATCCCACTCTGGCTGATATACATATATAAAAATATAAATATATCTATAAAATTATGTTGCCTATAAACCCAGGGTTGTCATGGTGATTCGAAGCTCCCTGAAATGCTGTAAATGCAGTTCATCTTATGCACAGATCTACATTTATTTAAAAATCAACCATATGACAAGTCACCTCACATGTAATGGCATCCAACCCACCCCCTGGGGAGCAAAAAAATCTGCCTGAGGTTTTGCAGCTGCCTTTTTTAGGGGCATTTTTTGAGCATCCTCCAGCTTTGGACCTCACCTGGCTGTCAGATGTCAGCTCTTCCTCCAGCCCTGAGAATGTTCCTCCTCATTTATAATTTACCAAATATAATTCTCAGCATTTTGTTGGGGTTTGGGGCTCTCCTGGAGGAAGAACCTCTGTGTAATTCTTGACATCTCAAAGTTCAGCGTGAACTTTTCAGCTGTTGCCTCCCTGTGGTCTGTTCCTTAAATATTGAATGAAGAGACAACCAGAGGAGAGGTGAAAAAGCAGAGAGGGATTAGTTTTGCCCTTCCTGTAGGGGACACTGTCGGGAGCAGTTCAGCTCCTGTGGAAGGCACTGAGATGTGTTCAGGTCTTGAGAAGACAACGTGAAATGAAAAGGAGGTAGAATATTAATATTTAATTTTCCAAGTTTAAGTTTTGTGCCTTTCCTGAAGAAACCCCTTCCTGCACCCAGCATTAGTCTTGTGGGTCTCTTCCAACTCAGCATATTCTATGATTAAATGCAAAATATGCACTTTTTTCCACTCCTGCATGGAAGCTTTGGAGACAAAGACAAGATTTCATATATATGTGTATATCTTTCTTTCTTTCTTTCTTTCTCTCTCTCTCTTTCTTTCTCTCTCTCTCTTTCTTTCTCTCTCTCTCTTTCTTTCTCTCTCTCTCTTTCTTTCTCTCTCTCTCTTTCTTTCTCTCTCTCTCTTTCTTTCTCTCTCTCTCTTTCTTTCTCTCTCTCTCTTTCTTTCTCTCTCTCTCTTTCTTTCTCTCTCTCTCTTTCTTTCTCTCTCTCTCTTTCTTTCTCTCTCTCTCTTTCTTTCTCTCTCTCTCTTTCTTTCTCTCTCTCTCTTTCTTTCTCTCTCTCTCTTTCTTTCTCTCTCTCTCTTTCTTTCTCTCTCTCTCTTTCTTTCTCTCTCTCTCTTTCTTTCTCTCTCTCTCTTTCTTTCTCTCTCTCTCTTTCTTTCTCTCTCTCTTCTTTCATCTACACATATGTACATATATATCTGTGTATCTATCTATCTATATCTATATATATATAACATATTGCAAATACAAAGGAAATTTTACTATATAAAAAAAATTATTATGTCATCCTAAAACTAACTGTACTACAGTCCAACTCTATTTTTGGGAATTTGTGTGCCCCTTCCACACAAAAAGCCCCCAGAATCCCTGTGGGTGCATTAAGGTAGCCATCCTGCAGTTGTTTTTAATTTTAACTTCGACCTAGATCAGATTGCTCCAAGATGCAAGTTGTAGATGGATTGGTCTTCTGCTTCCCCCATGAAATCCTCAGCAATTCTCCACCCATCTCACACCCACGTGGTTTTCCTTTCTGTGTAATCTCTCACTGAGTATTTTCCCCTTCAGCTGGTGCTCTTTTAGTATAAAACATATTTTATTAGCAAAGGCACCAAACCCTCCATGTGTTTCAGCCATGGCAAGGACCATTTTCAACGTGTTGTTGTGCATTTTTAGTGTGTGAGGGAGCGAGGAGGTGAAATCAGGGGAAATTCAGTGACCTCTATTTATGTTGGTCTCGTTTCAGTCCCTCATTTTGTGGGAGCATCAGGCAGGGTTTTGCTTCTTTTGGCCTGGAGCAGCAGTGACAAATGAGCACTTGAAACAGATTTTGTCCCTGTGTTAATAGGAAAGGAGAATTAGCAGCACTTCCCTTAATTATCTCCTCTGGAAAAAGAAGTTAGACTGGAAGAAAAAGGCCAAGTCTGCAGGATCAGGCCAATTTAGGATAAGGAAAAAAAAGGAAAAAGCTGGAATCTTTATTTTCAGCAAAAACTAACTGTGAGGGTGGTGAGGCCCTGGGACAGGTTGCCCAGAGAAGCTGTGGCTGCCCCATCCCTGGAAGTGTCCAAGGCCAGGTTGGACAGGGCTTGGAGCAACATGGGAATAGTGGAAGGTGTCCCTGCCCATGGCAGGGGATCCATCAAGATGATCTTCAAAGTCCCTTCCAATCCAAACCCTGCTCTGCCAAGTTTCCACATGCAAGGAGAAGCTAAAGAAGCAGCAGGAATCTCACAAGCAGGTGGATGTGTGTGCTGGTTTAAAGGTGAACCGGCAAGAGAAATGAACCCAACACAAAAGAGATGATAAGGCAGAGTTACAATTTAATACCAATATTCCAATCAATGCAGTGGCACAAAGAGAAATTGAGTTTAACCCCCAAAGCCCAGCAGTGGAACCCAGCCCCCTGGGGCACAAACACAGGGGGGTTTGGTGGCCNAGGTGGGTGTGGAGGTGGCAAGGAGTCCCTGGAGGGGAGTTGTCCCAGCTCTTCTCTGCCAGGCTTCTTTCCCAGCCAGCTGCCAGGCTGAGGGGTCGGGTGTGCCCTGGGCAGCTGCTGCCAATGGGCCATTGTTGGCAGTTGGTGGGCAATGAGTGGAGGGTGGAGAATGCCCAGCTTTGGTCACACCCACCCAGGGATAAACTGGTCCCACCTGCTGAACTAGGACAATGTGCCATAGCAGAAGGCAGCTGTTATCCTCCCCAGATCCAATTCCAAGGGTTCTTCCAGCCCACCTTCATGGTCCAAGGGATTTTGCTGAGCACACTTCCCTGACAGCATCAAATGTGAGTGCCCTGCATGGGATGTCATATATAGGATGACATGGAGGGTGGTCTCCAGTGGCCTCTTGGTGTTCTGCTTTGCTGGTGATACCTGGGGAATGGGAAAGCTCCTTCACTGGATTCATGGACTCAGAAATGAGCAGCCAGATAGAGGTTTTCCTGTGGTTTTCCGCACCCAGCCCAGTTTACCTCTCTAAGCACAGCCTGGACATTTCAAGTAGAGTCCAGGCAAGAGTTTGGTCCAGGTGAATCCTCTGGGCAATGCCCTTAGCCCTGGCATCAGGATCCCAGAGGAAAGAGTCCCTCCTGCACCCTACAGGCCCCATAAAGCCATCTCAGACTCAGTCAGACTATTCTGAGTTGGAAGGGACCCACAAGGATCATCGAGTCCAACTCTTAAGTCAATGGCCCACACAGGGGATTGAACCCATGACCTTGGCATTATTACAACCAAGTTTTAACCAACGAAGTTAATCTCTGGGTGGTTGGTTGGGTGGTGTGGCCTCACAGACATTGCTGCAGGTGTTAGTGCAGGGCCATTCGCATGCAGCCTGAATATTCTTGGAGGCACATCTTCAGTCATATTAATGTTCCCAAAAGAAAAAGGTCAACCTAAACGAAATAGGAAGTCATTTTACCTCTCTCTGGGAGCCAAACGGCACAGCAGGAAAAAGAAATTGCAGAACAATCACTAAAATATTGTGGTTTAAAGGGTCCAGTAACTTAAAAGAACTCCATTCTCTCTGTTGTCCCACTGGTGTAACAGTGGAAGATCAGCTGAAGGTCATAGTGATTTTTTTGCATATGTGTGATGCTGAGTTAACTGGTGACTGCTTTGAAGGTTTTGAGGGAAACCTGAAAATGCCTTTTCTTTAAAAACTCTCATTTTCAGTATAACCCTGAGTTCAGTCCATTCCCCAGTACTTGGGGGGATTCATGAGCAAAAACGGTTTGAAGCCTTCAGGAATTTCTGGTCTGTGACAGCAGCACTGGGAGAATTCTGAAGTGCCACCCAAATTCCTGCCCAGTATCCAAGTGCATCTCTTGGAGAACTGCATGACACATGAAATGTCGAGATGGTTTGGGTTGGAGAAAAGGCTCTTCATGAAGTAAAGTCTCTTCCCCCAGAGGACGGTGGGCACTGACCAGGCTCCCCATGGAATGGGCAGTTCCCAAGGCTGCCAGAGCTCCAGGAGTGTTTGGACAATGGATTCTTGAGGTGTCTGTGCAGGGACAGGAGCTGGACTGGATGATCCTCGTGGTTCCCTTCCAGCTCAGAGCATCCCATAATTCCATGGTAACAATTTGCAGCCCTGGGATGAACAACAGCAAAAAACAAGTGGTATTTTAACATTTTAAGCTGCACATTTTAGCTCTGAGAAGCCAAGGAAGTGGAAGGCAGAATGGAAATGTGAATCCTTCAACTTGTCCTCTCATCATTATGAGTCACTGTGGTTTCTAGCAGAGCCATCCCAAGCTTCTGTGCCATGTATGGATGTGGGAAAGGTTGCAGAAAAAGATTATTTAAGAAACAGTATGCAATGATCTGATAAAAGCTGACAACATAATTAATATCCTCAAGGAGGCAGAGTTAAAGCTCTATGAGCCTTGCATTTCTCATTTCCTGACTTTTGAGTGCTTAACTGTGCATATTTAATGTTATATTAAAATAAAGGAGAGGATCCTGTTAGGAGCAAATAGCCCCTTTCCTGCTACTTGAGGGTTTCATGGAAGGTGCCTTGTTTTGATGGGAGCTGCGTGATGTGAATTGAAGTGACATCAGCTGTGACCCACGTTTATCATTCCAATTTATAAATGGGACCCTGCATCGTTCAACCCCTTATCACAGTCTGTGCTGCTTTTTGACAGGCACAAGCTAAGTATGAAATCATGGACTCACAGAATGGGTTGAGTTGGGAGGGGCCTTGAAGATCATCTCATTCCAACTCCCTGCCATGGGCAGGGACACCTTCCACTAACCCAGGTTGCTCCAAGCCCTGTCCAACCTGACCTTGGACATTTCCAGGGATGGGGCAGCCACAGCTTCTCTGGGCAACCTGTGCCAGGGCTTCACCAAGTGCTGTTCCACAGAGCAACTGGTTGGGACTGGTGAGGCAGACATGGTCTGGGAAGTGACCTAGAAGGCACTAATAACTTGCTGTAGAGCTCAGTTATTGTAAGACTGATCTAGAATGAGGTGAAGCCTCTTCAGAGACAGATTTCCAAACATAAGGGTAGGTAGTGACTTTCTGAGGAGCACAGGGGAAGGGATTATTCCCAGAGATGTCACTGACACACACTCTAAATGTTGCCTCCTCAAATTTCTGGAGAGAAAAATGTGAGTTCACGGCAGGAATCCCAGTGGAATGTCACCTCCTTGCTCTTTAACCTGCCTCTCTGGCTGTGCTGCCACCTTCCAGCTCCAGCAGCTCTGGTGGAGAAGCCACAAGTCTCCACAGCTTGATAGGTGGAAGATCCACATTAAATAATAAAATCTGAAATCAGTGAGAAGCACCTGATGGAGGTGAAGCACCAAGGTGGTGTTGTGAGTATTGGTGAGACAGTTGCTCTTGGTGTCCACACCCTATGCTCGCCATCAGACTTGGATGGCATGAAGCTGTGCCAGGGGAGGGTAAGGTTGGATCCCAAGAGAAGGTTCTTCCCCCAGAGGGTGGTGGGCACTGAACAGGCTCCCCAGGGCAGTGGGCACAGCCCCGAGGCTGACAGAGCTCTGGTTTGGATGACAGGACAGGGTGGGGTTGTTGGGGTGTCTGTGCAGGGCCAGAAGCTGGACTGGATGATCCCTGTGGGTCCCTTCCAGTTCAGGACATTCCATAATTCTGTGATTTTATGAACCCTGATGGCAGCTCTGTTGCCTTTGCAACAGGTAAATCAGGCTCTCACCCCTATGGTCTCAGAGCACCAAGGCTTGTTCCTCACACCCAAACCTTCTGTGGGTTCCAAACACCCGTGAAGGTGCTGTCAAAGTCCCAACCCTTGGTTACCAAGAGGCAGAAGTGGCTGTAGACAAAATGTAAGTGAGGTGACTTTCTGGGGAACTTTAGGAGATAAAAGGCTACTGCATTTATTGTTTTGAAATCTGTAGAAAACCACACACCTGCTAAAACATATTTCCATCTGCCTCCCAAGAGCACTCCCCTTAATAAATGTTCTTATCAGATCAATAAAACGCCTGGATAGGTGTGGAGGGGTGACTGGAATGGGCACAAATAGGTTTTAATGGCCATTTCAGGAATTTTCACAGTTCCTGGCACTACCTGTGCCAGCCTGGGATAATTGTGTCTGTAGATGAAGATCCCAAACAAGGCTGTTCTGTGGACAGGTCTTTTCACCATCGTGAGGCCAATTTTCCTTCACTCAATCTGGTGTTCTGGAGGGCTGACAATTGCACAAACTGCATGAAAACACAGGACCAGGTGTATTGGCTCTGACCAAAGGTCCACCCAACCCCTTGTTCTGATGGCATCCATCTAGGCTGGATGGCTGATGTCCATCACTGGATCCTCATCTTGTGGCCATCGCTGTCACTCCTTGGTGGCCATGGCTGCTTTTCTGGCAGTTTGGTAACTTTTTTGGAGGATGTGGACTTTGTGACAACTTTTCTGGAGTTTTGATTCATGTGGCAGGAGGAAAGCTGGGCCTTTCCCTCAGCCTAACCACGATGAGGTGTGGAAAAGGCACAGGTGAGTCTCCTTTGGTGTGATCAGAGAAAACCAGACAGTTGGCAGGTTTGGAGATGAGGTGACTGGAGCAGGAGTTGAGATCTTCAGGTTAGGAAGGGAGCCTGAGTGTCCAGGCTGCCAAACCTTCTTCTTTTCAAAGATATTAGGAGGAAAAGAACAGGCTCCAGGTGCTGGAAGATCAGGATGTCATTCTTTATTATGTTTATATTCATTTGTTGTTATTCTTTCTTCATTGACTCCCATCTCCTACCCCTTCAGTAGGTGCATCACAAAATGTTCTCCTACTACACCTTGGAGAGGAAGAGCAGCTCTGGGAAATGTGTCACTCAGAGGGCTCTTCTCTTGGAGATTTGGAGCAGACTTAAGGAGTGAGGGACCCTTCTCTGTGGATCCCATTGATTCCAGCACATTCACAGACAGTGGAACAAGCCCTGTCCAACCTGGTCTTGGGCACTTCCTGGGGTGAGACAGCTTTTCTGGGCAACCTGTGCCAGGGCCTCACCAGCCTCACACCCAACAATTCCTTCCCAATCTCCCCTTTCCCAGCCCTGCCCTCTGGCACTGGGAAGCCATTCCCTGTGTCCTGTCCCTCCAGGCCTTGTCCGCAGTCCCTCTCCAGCTCTCCTGGAGCCCCTTCAGGCTCTAGAAGGGGCTCCAAGGTCTCCCTGGAGCCTTCTCTTCTCCAGGTGTCCTCAGGGATCTGGTGTGGGAAAGGACTTGAAAGCTCAGGTCATCCCACCCTGTGCCTTGGGCAGGGACACCTCCCACTATCCCAGATTGCTCCGACCTGGCCCTGGACACTCCCAGGGCTGGGGCAGCCACAGCTTCTCTGGGAATTCCAGCCCAGCCCCTCCCCACCCTTCCAGCCAGCAATTCCTTCCCAATCTCCCCTTTCCCAGCCCTGCCCTCTGGCACTGGGAAGCCATTCCCTGTGTCCTGTCCCTCCAGGCCTTGTCCGCAGTCCCTCTCCAGCTCTCCTGGAGCCCCTTCAGGTTCTGGAAGGGGCTCTCAGGTCTCCCTGGATCCTTCTCCTCTCCAGGTGAGCCCCCAGCTCTCCCAGCCTGGCTCCAGAGCAGAGGGGCTCCAGCCCTGGAGCATCTCCAGGGCATCCTCTGTACCCACCCCAACAGGTCCAAGTCTTTCTTGTGCTGCTGTTCCCCAGGGCTGGAGGCAGCTCTGCAGGTGGAGCCTCACAAGGGCAGAGCAGAGGGGGAGAATTCCCTCCCTCATCCTGCTCCCTGTTCCTCTTGTGGTGCATCCAAGGACACAGTTGCCTTCTGGACTGTGAGTTCACACTGTTGGCTCATGCTCAGCTTTTCATCCATGAGAACCCCAAGTCCTTTCCCGTAGGGCTGCTCACAAGGAGATCTATGATCATGTCTGGGATTGTCCTGACCCAGGTGCAGCACCTTTGCACTTGGACTTGTTGAACTTGGTTCAACAAATGGTTGTTGGGACAAACCTCATGAGTTTTATTTCCTAACTGAATCTGATGGAAATATTCCTTGAAACAATTAAGTTCATAGTTTGGCACTCTGATACCACTGGTAGCTTTGAGTGGGTGAGATCTAAGTCTGAATTGAAGATTTGGCCCTTAATTCTTTGTCTGTAAGAGCACACATAGAGTCCAGTGCTGTAACATCACTCCTGGCACGTGCCAAATGCCCTTTTTTAACCACCAGAAACACCCCATGAATTCAGAGCTGAAGTGTTGGTATTTTGACTCATCAAGAATTGAGGAATCATTAGGATGCTGCAGATGGTCCAGGTATCTGATGTGTGGATTTACTAGAGACTAGGTAAGCTAGGCTGAGGCTGCCACAACAAATTTGCTGGTGGCACAAGGAATAGAGCAGAACATCCTGGAACTAGTTCCAGGTGAGCAGCCCAATGTGCTGTTCCAAATGTCCTTCTATTAAGACATTTTCCACCACATTCTCTCCTACAAATGTGCCTTCCTGCTGGAAGGCAGGAGGGGTC
>VWZD01013345.1:11114-26772 GCA_013396695.1 Sakesphorus luctuosus | reverse complement strand
TTTGAAAGAGTTTAATCCGAAGACTTATTTTCTATAGAATTTAACAGCTGCAATCCCTACAATATTACTATTCACTTGGCACTTATTCACACACTGTAACTGTGTACTGACAGGGATTCTGCTGTTAGGCTATGAAATTTGGCCCAGCATGCTTAGTGGTTCAGGTGCTATTCCTTGAAGACTTTCAGCTGTACCATGGAGGAAATACAAACAATATTTGGTGTTATTCATGTAGACCTATGTATTAGGCTAGTAAGGCTCATCTCTTCTGAAGTATCTGTTGTGAAGGCTCTCACTGTGCAAAAACATTAAGAAGTGCAAGAGAAGCTTGGCCCATCATAGATTCATCATTGTTATAACCATAAAGAGGAAAAAAAATAAAGGTATCTAATTCTAAGCATCTAAAATAATGAAAATATTGGAGAAATGCACTAATAAGCTTGCAGGATGAATTGAGAGGTCAAAATTTTTAAGATAACTCTTAAAATGCAGACCTTTGCCTACTGGCACCACTGCAGTAGAAACGATGTCTTTGTTTTTCTGTCTCTTTGAGGAACAACATAGTCTTCTGATTTTCACTCAGATTTGGCAGTTGGTTCTACCATTCATACTGGGTCCCCAATGGCAGCAAGGTCCTCTCTGAATTTGCAGTTGTGTTTGATTTGGAGACAGCAACATTTTTTAACACACATCTATGCTTTCACTCTCAAGACCTTTCATTGAAACAAGATACAAAAAAGTCTAAAAAGTTAATCATATATATTCAATTCTGTAACACAGAAAGCAAGTTGAGCCAAGGATAAAATTACCATGGCCAATATGCATGCATCCTGTACAACCCTTAATTTCTACTGACAGCTTCTGTATACTTCCCTTGGCCATTCCCTGGCTGAAATAAAAATATCTTGCTTGCAGCACAAATTCTTCCTTTGTGCATAAAAGGTCCTTGACAGCTTTCAGTGTGCCAAACACATCCTGTATTTAGGCTAGGAGGGGAAAATGGGATGACAGTTGTCTCCTGGTTTGGTTTCCCTCTAATTTTTGTCCTCAAGTTTGGTAAAAAAGCGACAGTGCCAAGCTGTTGTTTCTCCACAACTACAAACCTGTCAAACTTAAGCTCAGGAAAATTCAACCTGACTGGCTTGGGATTATTTTTGACCACCACCTCAGAGGCAGTCATACAACAGACTCCCTCTGGCATGCACTGGGCTCCTAACAAGATCAGATTCACACAAACAAAATTGTGCAGTGAACATTGTAGGTTAGCTACTGTTACATCCTGAAAATACCCAAATTTTTACAGCACAAGGTGCTTTGTGAACATTTCTCATTTTCTAAGGTAACAGGTTCTCCACACTGAGGAGGAGCACCACATATGTACTGAAGAGTCAACAGAGTAAAGCTGTGTTTATCTACCCAGTAAAACAGCTTGAAGTTCAAACTTCATCCAGTAGACATGTACTTTTCTTTTATGTTCCCTCATTACATGTTTTACTTTTTTTAAAGTATCCTTTAGATCTACTAACACACATTTTTACTTCATGCAGACAAGAAAGACTTGTTCAGCTGAATTAAGAGTCCAGTATTTCAGGACAGCAGACTAGAACCAACTTAACACACCTTTAACTGAAAAGAGACCCATGACCATAGAAGAATTTTCATATTGCAACAAATTTGGGGTAAAATCCAAAGGGCATCACATGGTCTGTGAATTAATTAGTGGCCCTGCCCTACTAGCATGGCACTGTAAATAAAATAGATAATTTTACTATTTTATTCTAACTTTGCTTACATTTAACAGAAAATTTCCACACGTCTAGTTTTCATCCTAGCATGAGAGCTGAATTATGGTCTTCTTCAGGAAGGAATACCAGGAAAACGGACTAGGAGATAAACTGGCATCATAATTTAGCAGGTTTTCTCCAGCCATTTCTTTAGCTTAATCTTGCACTAAGAAACTCGCCATTAATTGTCTAGGTTAAATATTTTCTGATAATTATGTAAAATTCATTAGCAGATGCCCCATCATATTTCTATCAAACAGTGTAGCTAAAAGTACATACCATATAAAACATACCTCAACAGAACAGTAGCCAAAAGCTATGACAGCGTAGAAGGGCCATTGGCCTATCAAATTTGCCACACATCTCATCTGAGAGAGTTTCAAATGCTGAACAAAAGTAATTGCGTTAAGTTGTACTTGAACTGCATTGTGTATGTACAGATATAACTTAAAGCTCATCACCAGTGATCTGAAGCAGTAACATAACACTATTTAAGGCATACAGTCAGCATCATTCAAACTAGAGAAATATCCAATGTCAGTATTACAGAAACACAGAATATGCTGAGTTGGAAGGGATCCACACGGATCATCAAGTCCAACCCTAAGCCCTGCTCAGGACCATCCCCAAGTGTCACATCATGTGCCTGAGAGTTTTACTGATATTTAGACTGCATACCACAGCAATGAATGCCTGCAAATACAAAAGCTAACATTTTTTAGATGCCAGCTGACATACATATTTTACATACCAGACAAAACAAGTTCTTCATATTGATGCCATAAGCAGTTGAAGGGATTTTGTTCTCTAGTTGAAATCCTACATATTTGATTTTGTCACTAAAAGTATCACTTGAGAACTGTTAACCAAGATATTGCCTACTTTCCATTTTAAAGGTACTAGAAATTCCAAATCCACCTTCCCCTGCCAGAGGATGTCTTAACAGTTTAGAGATGTTTGTTGCAATATCACTCATTCAGAGCACTGATGAGACTACTTCAGTTAGTTTTGGCATCTGTACTTCAAAACAGATATAGAAAATTTGATAAAGATTGGGAGCAAATTGCAAAATTATTCAAGGAAGCATCTTGTCTCATGACAAACACTTTCAGAAACCTAGCTTAGTAAGTGAAATAAACATAGATTGGTTAAACTAAATTATAAATATCTGCCTAAGTTTCAATAGTAGAATGCCCTCTGAACTGACAAAGCCTCATACACATAAACATGAGCCTGGCCACTGTGGACTGAAAATTACTAGAGGATATTCATTGTCATTTTATAAATCTAGTTGGATATTATAACATTTTTACCTAAGTATGTAAAATAATGAATACCTTCAAAAAATTATTTTATTGCTTTTCACTAGGATAACTTCAAAATAGTTATTAAATTTTGGAATTTTTTATAAGTAGCCGACAGTTCAAAATAAAAGGCTTTTATAAAGTAGAACTATCACATTTGTTCAGAAAATTTTGAAATGTGCTTAGAACTTGATCAAAAATTTATAAACACTGAGTTTTACTTGTTTCAGTTTTGATGAATCTGTATCTTCTCACAAGAAAAAAAAAAGAAAAAAACCCAAAAGCACTGTTCAAAATTTTCCAAACAATTATAACCACAACCACTCAAAATGAGAACACATGGTGCTTTCTGGTGATGAGCATCTGAAAAAGACATTCAGAAGCAAAGGTCCTGTTTTCTTTCCTGCAATCCAGGCAGAAACAAGACTGAAGCATCAGCTCAGAAATTAGTCTCCTGGCTGAGCCACACTCACTACTGAACTCTGTGGTGCTTACAATACGGAAGAAAATTCTCCATAGGCAGGAACATCTGAGCATACTCAAGCATGCTTCACACCAGTACTACCTCATGGCTGCACTCCAGAGCTAAAAGGCTTTGTCCATGACAGCATAACTGTGAGAAATCTGAATGACAGTCTTCTGTAGTATTTTATCTAAATGTATTAGAAATCTATTACAGTAGTCTGGCTTTATTTCTCACAATTGCTACAGAATTGATAGAGAAATAAGCAGAAGCACTGATCAGAAGGAGTTGTCTTGGATGACCTATACTTTCAACAGCAAGAGGGAACTCTCCACATGGAGCTGTGCCTCCAGAAGTTGAAAGCATTGTTCCACAGTTTAACAGTCAGGCAATATCAGCTTCAGCCTAGCTAACTAAGTTGGAATGGCCATAATATTTTCAGAAATACTTAAATACAGGTTCCAGATGTCCACCAGGCATTTCAGGGATTTTACCTGAATATCTATTTCATGCAAAATCCCCTCTACATTATCTTATCGTTTCTTTGACCTTTGTGCACCCCACCTATGAAACAGCAGAGTTCTGTCCACCTGTTTTACATGTAGGAAGTTCTGTAATGCTTTACACACAAGTGTGCAGAAGCATCCTGTTCTATTTCCAGTGTAGGTAGATACCATGAACCAGATCTCATTATTGGTCACCCCAAGTCTTACAATATTACATTTCATGTCTCCAGGAGTGTTAATGTAAAATTACTGTTACTTTCTTGTTGATTTTTTTTACTCTCCTTTGTTGAAATCACTGGAATTCACATATTCAATACTTTTTCCATAATCAGAACAACTGGAAAATGATTTTTCCCCAAGTAAAAGGTAAAAATCTCACATTCACACTTCCACGAGGAGGAGCTTAAAAAAAAATAACAGAACAACAAAAACCCACACAAACTGCGGTATTCTGAGGAAGACAGATGACCTCCTTGTTTGGCAGTATCATGACTACACATGCTGCTAAACAGATATCGCTCTTCACAGAGCAGAGAGATGATGCCTTTGTCATATACAAAGCAGAATAAAAAATTCCAAGCTTTAAATGTTTGTGTCTATCCTGCCCTTGAGCTTATTAAGGGAACATATTCATATAAATTAAAACTAACTAAAATTCAGAAACCAAACAGTTTCTTAAAGACTATTATCAGAGATCTTCTCTAGGATATTGTTATAATACTGTAAGTTGCAATAATTCTTTTCACTAATTCTTTCTTCCTCTCCAAATGCCTTGCACTGAAGTCATTAAAATTTCTTTGAATCATGACTTCATTTTGTTTTCTTTCCTTGGAGAACTGCATGGAGACTACCAATAATCCAGCAACCCCATGTGAAAAAAACAACATGAAGGAAACATTAAAACTATGTTATCAAGCTTTAAAGAGTTAGAGATGCACTAAGATCTCAGCAATCCTAAATATGCTTCCTAATATTAATATACTCACAAATAAAGGAACACAGTACAATCTTAAGCTTTATGTATTTAACTTGCACTTTCTTAAAATCCTAAACTTTAGGACCACGCATGGTCCCATATATGTGAAACATCTGAAAACTCTTCTATTCACAGGACATTCCATCCACACAAAAGATTCTATGTTAACTGTAGCTTCACTTTTTTAAACTTCAAAGCACTTCCAAAAAGCTGGAAAAGATACAGGTAAATTCCATTTCTACATTTCTGTGCCCAGACTCAGTACTAACTGCCCACCAGTTCTACTGTAAACTTCCTATTTTGAAGTTACAGCCTAGCCCAGTATAGGTCTCTACTGCCACTGTCAGCAAGAGCTACCAGTACTTTGATTTGACCTGTGTAGATAAAAACATGCTAACCTATCTTTGATACTCTGCCTGTTGATTAGGTACAAATTTCCATGGGTATGACTACAACTGATGGTTAACAATAACATAATAGCAACAAAATAGCATAATCACATAAAAGGCATCAGCCATGAAACTGCATAAAGATTTAACAAAAAGTGGGGATTTTTAATTTATTTTCTGGTTTAAGTTTCAAATTCCCCTATGTTTGTCACATAACCAAATATCTTTAGAGGCCAAATATCTTTCAGCATTACCCAGTGACAAGATAAGGGGATATGGGCACAAACTGGAACACAGGAAGTTCCTTCTGAATATCAGAACAAACATTTTCCTACAAGGGTGACAGAGCACTGGAACAAGCTGATCAGAGTGTTTGTGGAGTCTTTTCTCTGGAGATATTCAAAACCTCCCTGGACATCATTCTGTGCAACTTGCTCTAGGTGCACTTGCTTTAATAGGCTTGTTGGATTACATGATCTTCAGAGGTCCCTTTCAACCCCAACCATTGAGTGATTTTGTAATTAAAAACTCTTAATGGCTTGGGTGGATAGTTCCTTCACCATTGCTCAATCTCATTTCACAGGTCTCAGTCTCATCCATCCCTACCAGTATTGTCATATACTATTCCCACACACCAACACTGCAGGCGGAGCAAGCAAGAAGCCTGAAGGTAATCTATTAAAATGGAAGATCAAACCCTGCTCCATTTGTAGGTGTGCAGGAGAAGCATATAGCTCAACATAGCCTTCAATTCCTGTAAGTGTCCCTGATTTTCTTTAAAAACCTGATGCAGAATTACTTCAAATAAATGGCCCTCCACACCTGTGGTGGGATTGTTTATTTCTGTCTTCATACAAGCCATATGTAAGCTGCTCTGTGGGTTTAAATTTGGGGGCACTGCCTTTGCTGGCTGTTTTGGAGAGCAAGGCAGGGAGGTTGAGTACAGATCAGCTGAAGCTTATATGAATTGTTTTAAGGGCTTCTAAAACATACTGGAAGTTTTCAAGGGAACTACACACTGAAGACAGACTAAAGCCATCATCTATTCTCATGGAACAAATATACACATACATATTTTGCTTTTACTTTACCCTTAACTAAAAATGCTGCTACCACCACTGCAGAGACACTATGACATAACATGAAACACACAGACAGATTCAAAGAATATTAATAATATGCATAAAATAATTTGCCACCAAGGGATATAGAGGTCCATTAGCACAAGTGTGAGAAGCCTTACAGTAAAATGTATGGCTGTATATTTGCATTGCATGCATAAAATCTCTTGGCTTTCATTATTCCCCTATGTCAGAAATCAAAACTCCAGTTTTGATGGATTACTGTTTTCATCATCTTTAGATTTTGCTTGGTGAGATGGCACCCTGACTGAAAATCTACTCTCTTTCTGAAATTCTAAAGGATTTTTCATAAAATATTAATGGAAAAATGCAAAGCAAGGCTTTAAGATTCAAGACCGCTCATTGCTGGTGTTCTCAAAATCTGCTTCCAAACTACCTGAATGCTGTCTTCTGCTTCTACAGCCTCCTGGAAGCAACGAAGAAGCCTACAGCTTAGCAGGCTAAATGTGGTCATTAATACTACTATTTTGTTCATTATCATCTGCTGCAAGTAAGCTTGAACAAATTTTCATCCAAACAATGTTCTTAATCTACCAGTTACACTAAATGACACCTATGCATCTCACCAACATAAACTGCCCCAGCTCTCCATACTTCGCATAGATAACATGTGAAATACAGGGATGGTGTGGACATACAGTGAGCACAGTGAGACTTTAATCATATCATGACAATACATGTAATGAAACAGGGAGAATTCTGGTAGTTAGTTAAACATACTATCAATTTATTGGCAAATGCTGTCACACACATTATTTACTGTTGTTATCATCATAGCATCAAAGGATTAGCTCAACTCTGCATTAGCACTTGAAAATGACAACTTAGTTATTTTCAACCTTTCTGCACTGCCTATAAATGTTATTTTTAGATGGTATTGGTATTTACATTTGGTTTCATTGCAAGCCTCTATTTTGATGGTAATTATTCAAAAATAAAACCAAGATATTGAAATCGTAACAGACTGTACTGCAAAATTGAAATATTTCAAAGTAGAACTAGTATTTTACAATTGCAAGAGACATTTTGGCTAATGTTCTCCTGAAAACTTTACAAAACCAAAAGGTACTAAGTACTTTCTATACTTATCTGAGAAGGTCTTTGGTCATAAGCAAAACACAGCTGTGATAGGTTTAGTTAGGCCAGGCTTCAGTTTCTCAAAGTAGGCCCTGTGTTTCTGTATTGGTAGATGTTGGAAGGGATACAGGCCATCAGCTGACTTTGGGCATGGGCTGTCAGCTGACTTTAACCAACCAAAGAGAATATTTCATACCATATGACGCCAAACCAGATATAAAAGAAAGGGAGGAGGAGCTGGTCTCTCTCTTACTATGGTGGCAGTCCTTGAGAACAGACAGTCCTGCATCAAGCTGAGATATCCAGAGACCTCTCATCACAGCGTTTGTGGGGAAGTAGATACTACTCTGTTAGCCTTCCTCTTGTATGTGTATGTATATTGCTTTGTTTTTGTTTTTATTTCTTCTTTTCTGTGTAAATATAATCTGTCTTATTGTAAATTGTAATTTTGTAGGTTTTTTCTTTCCTTTCCCCTCTGGGAAAGAAGAGTCTGCTAGGTGAAAACTGGGCATTTTGCCAAGGTCAAAACCACTACATCAGCACAGACAATGTCTAGCCACAGTCTCACAAATCCAGAAACATTCACACAAAACTTAGGACTGCTGATGCATGGTTAACCTGTGACCTTATGAGAATTTCTTAAGATGTAGTCTTTAGTTAGACTACGTGCTTATCCACAGGTTCCTTGCCTCATTTACTACACTGACAAACAACTGCAGAAGCAACCTGGTGTCTAAACTTGAGTCTACACTTAACAGGACAAAATGAGAACAGTGGTCTTAGAAGACTGGTCATTGTCAGGTGAGCTATTTTTCCAGCATTCAGATCTGCTAATATCCCTTATCACACATTTTACACATTTTCCTCAAACTTTAAACCAACTTAAAGTAGAATATAGATAAAAGAAAGTCACTGTTGGCATAATTTAACACAATCTACCTGACTCTCATACAGCTGTGGATAAGGCTGACAAAAATGGTGGAGCAACCTCAGTAGGTGGATTGCTGTTGATAAACATAAATTTCCTTTTAACTGAAAAGAGCTGAATATGATGAGAATACTGCTGGGCAAAAATAATAGACTGCTAAAATGTAATCTTTCTAAATCATTATCGTGTGCTATAAAAAGATGAGGACCTTACAGAGCCAAGATACTAAATTGAAGGCACTTCCCAGGGCACTGCTTAGGTAAAAAGAGTGAATACAAAAGAACCCATTGATTTTGCAGAGAAGTTCAAACCCTCAGGCCTTATTTGTCTTGAGTAATGAACCAGGTTTTCCTACTCAGTTAGTCTGGTGGACACTTAACTCTGAGTATAAAAACAGTTGAGCTAATACTGAAATCCATTCCAGCATGTAAGTTATTGTGTCTGGTTGTAATTGCTATGTAGGCACACTCTCCTTTTCACTCTAGAACCAGTTTTCTCAAAAATCCTAACTGCTTAGAGTGGAATGTATTTGAAACAATATTAAAGCTTTCAGAACTGGATATATAATTTTAATTTTAATTTTCAACAGCTTTACTTGAAGAAGGAAGCCTTATTACTAAATTTATTTATTTTTTTAATTAACAGAAAGTTTTGAAAAGTATGCTTGAAGACTACAGGTGTTGGCTACTAAACTAAGACGAGGAAGCAGATCTATGGCCAACTATTTTCTGAAATATACATAGAGGATGACAGGTGTATATGAACTGATAAAATTAACTCTTCACAGAACATGATTATTTTTACAGCGGAATTTCAAGATGACAGATGACCTCTGGGTTCTCTATCCATCTGACTTCAAAAACTTTAACATGGACTGTAATGACGGAGGGTCAGTAAGATTTCACTAACTTAAAGAGAGGTCACTATGTATGTAATGGGAATATGAGGTATGTGAATATGTTTTATTTTGTATTGTAAGGGTAAGCTACATCAACTGACTTGAAAAATGATTCATGTCTGTGCATAGTCTACTTACCTACACCACTACTCTTTCTCATGAACATGACTGGATTATAATTTAGCACTTAAGGAGGTAACTAAAAAGCTGACCACGGGGAATGTTGATTGGGCATCAGTCTAGTTAGATCCTTAAAAATAAAAGTTTTAATAGGTGTCTGAAGCAGATCTGATGGGATTCTCACTTTGAAATGTTATATCACATATGACCTTTCTTTGACATCTGATTCCATGTGTGAGAGATGTGTTTCAGCACTGGCATTCAGAATATTTCAGATTAATCTTGCCCCTCATGCTAGAATAACAGAACATAAAAAGGGCCTTCTTAAGACTCATATTTGCAAATGAAAAATTGGAAAAAAAGATAAGTGAACCCTGTTGTTGAGGCTACAGGATCTTTCAAGATGAAATTCTGCAATTTGTAAGCAGCACCAGTGCAAGACTCTCTGGACATTGTTGTGGTAGCACAGATAAAACTGAAAGTAGAAAAAATTTTACAGCAATTTGATGTCTCTGTGGTCAGAGCTTTCTTTATTAATTAGATCCTAGTCGCATTTGTCCAGTCAAGGGACTGACAAAACAAACTAACTTTCCAATTAACAAAAAGGAGCCCAGGATAGTTATTCAAAAGTCTCAAAGTCCTAATATTACAGACACTTGCAGAAATACAATACAAAGAGACAGAGGCACCTTCCTCACTTGTTTTTATACCTGTTTTGATGTCAGATGATATATCTCTTTGGTTGCTTAAGTCAGGGGACACTTGTCCCTTCTAATCTACGTAACACCATCTAGGCCTACTAAAACTGAGGCCTACTAAAATTAAGGCCTAATCTAGGCCTAGCTAAAACTAGGGCCAAAACTCCCACAATTGGTCTTTCAACAGTTTTAAGGTAAGATTTGTTCCTGAACAGTGGGTACCAGTCTACTTCCAACACAGTTACATCACCATATTCAAATATCACTTCAAAAACTACTAATGACCTCTGGCTTCAATGAGGCTGGACAACCAGCTTTTGTGCTGAGTTAGGTTGCCCCTCTTAGCACAACAATATCCAAATCTAGTCCTCCTGGTCCTGTTTGTCTTGCTGAAAGACTTTTTCTCAAGTAAAATGCTTCCATAATACTTTTGCTGAGATGTTGCTTTTTGGGCACAACACTGACACCTTACAGAAGCACTTAATGATTTCAGACTTACATATTTATCTGAGGGAAAACTCTGGAACATGACATGAAATCACAGCCCAGTAAAGCAAAAACTGCGGTTGCGAGGGGCTACTAACCTTTATTATACCCTTCAGATTTGAAAGGGTTTTTGTCTTTAAAAAGGTCCAGCATAATGAGTCACATGAGTGCTACATCAGTATCTATAATGATAGATTATATTATTTTCTAAAAATAAGTTATAACAAGGATGCCACATGTTCTATTCGCTTTTCTTAAATGCTTATGGATCAAAATTATAAAAGGTATTTCAAGATTGCAATTTGTTCCCAAAGCACTAGGGTTGTTCAAACACAAGTATCTCAGAGTTCAAAGAAAAATCCATAAAATAATCACATATGATTTTGGATACTTTAAAGGGACACACAAAGATATGCAGCAAAAGCAATTAATTGAAAAGGGTATTTCTTTTACTGTGTTCTCTGCTTATGTGATTCCTAAGCAGTACTGATGTGGTAGTTTAGGCCTTAATTTTAGTAGTCCCTGATAGTGTTAGTAGATTAAGAGTGACAGGTGTCACCTGACTTAAGCAACCAAAGAAATATTTCATACTAGATGACGCAAACTGGGGTATAAATACAGTAGAGTAGAAGGAGTTCTCTCAGTTCCCATCATGGCCAAGACAGAGACAGGACATGCTGCCGCTGTCCTGTTGTACTGGGTCTTGCTGCTGCTGTGCCATGTTGCATTTTGTTTGAGGAAGTAAACATTTTATTGTTATTCTCTCTTTCTTTTCCTTGCTGGGTATCTTTTGGAGTGCTTTATGGATCCAGAGTGATGGGATCTGTTTTCAGTGGGAGGCAGAGGATTATTGTCATATCTAACTTGTTGTAGCTGTGTGTTATATTGTAGTTTGCTTTTAATTTTCTCTTTTCTGTATAAATACATAAACTCGCTTTAAGTTTTCCAGGGTTTTTTCCCTTTTCTCAGCAGGGTGAGGGGAACTCTTAGTCTGTGCTTGGGCAGTTGGCATTTTGCCAGCTCAACTGATAATTGTGTTTAAAAGATAGATAATTTAGTATAAGACAGCATGTTTATATTTACATGGCTACTTCACTGGAGATTAAAAAAATATTAAAAAACCAGCATCAGTTGGTATATAAAAATTCATCACTTTTCACTCACATTTTATATGTATAAATATAAGAAAATGTTGTAGACATTATATGGTCTTATTTATATTTGGATACAAAAGCCATTAAAGGATGCAGACACAAGAGGTCTATCCTAAAATGGATTTTGTTCTGTGTCACTGGGATCTCTCCACAAAAGAATCATTAAACAGCATCTGGTCAGAGGCGATGAAAGTGTAAATCATTCTGCTGTGTACAATAATAATAATTAAAATAACACAGGAACAGGATTCCTTGTGTATAGTCATGGCATTTTTTTTAAATGCTAGCACTAGAGCTAGCATTTCCTCACATTCCTTTATTAAAGGCAGTCCATGTTCTAAACTCCTGTGATGTTAAATCTGAAATAGCTCAGATACTTACTGTACTCTTCCGAAAAGCAATTTAGTCTTGAAAAAATACCAAAAGCAAAAATATTTATTTTTCAATAATCTGTTGAGATATTTTTTTCTTACCTACTTTTACATTCATCTTCTCAAAACAAAACAAAACAAAACAAAACCTGATGAAATCTCATTGTTTTCTATAATTTCAAATTTACATTTAGTTAACTACAAGGACAGAATAAATGTATACATTTTGGAGACACTGATTTAGAAGCTGGAGAATCTATTTCTTACTACCAGATGCCTAGCAATTCCTTTCTGGTTGAAAAGAGCAATTGAATTTAAAAAGCACTGCTCTTACAAGTTTTAGAGAACTAGCTGTACAATTGAGCTGGTCAGAGCCATACTCTGAGTCTAAAACTACATGCTTGTTAAAAGACTGACTTTATTTGTTGTCACTAGTGAAAATAAGCACTTTTTACATGTCCTACACTGGTTTTATATTTTGAGTCTAATTCAGTTATTGAGGTGTATACTACCAGCACACGTGTAAATCATAGTTCATTATCACCACAGTAGATAGTCTTATCAATTTTATTCTTTTCCTCTGTAATTTTCATCCATCTTGCTAAAATGTGTACAGATCAGTTTTAAGACAAATCATGAGCCAACAGTGTGTCCAGGTGGCCAAGAAGGCCAATGGGATCCTGGCCTGTATCAAAAATAGCGTGGCCAGCAGGCCCAGGGCAGTGATCCTTCCCCTGTACTCTGCGCTGGTGAGGCCACACCTTGAGTATTGTGTTCAGTTCTGGGCCCCTCAGTTCAGGAAAGATATTGAGGGGCTGGAGCGGGTCCAGAGAAGAGCAACAAGGCTGGTGAAGGGACTGGAGCACAAGTCCTGTAAGGAGAGGCTCAGGAAGCTGGGGTTGTTTAGCCTAGAGCAGAGGAGGCTCAGGGGTGATCTCATTGCTCTCTACAACTACCTGAAAGGATGTTGTAAGCCAGGTGGCGGTTGGTCTCTTCTCCCAAGCTACCAGCAGTAGAACAAGAGGGCACAGGCTTAAACTGGGCCAGGGGAGGTTTAGGCTGGACATTAGAAAGAAATTTTTTACAGGAAGAGTAATTAGGCATTGGAATGGCCTGCCCAGGGAGGTGATGGATTCTCCATCCCTGGAGGTTTTTAAGACTAGATTAGATGTGGCACTGAGTGCCACGATCTAGTAATCACAGTGATGTTGGATCAAGGGTTGGAGTTGGTGATCTCGGAAGTCTCTTCCAACCTGGCTGATTCTTTGGTTCTGTGATTCTATGAAAGTAAAGTTTTGAAATGGTAAAAACCCCAACATAATGTCAAGTACAGTATATTCCTCCTGCTTCCTGATTTAATGCACATAACCAGGTAAAAGGGGGCTCAGGTAGGGCTTTCACATATTTTTCTCATCCACCAAGTTCCTTACCAGGTCTCTGAAGCAAATGCCAGCTTCATAGCTTGCTGTGAATTACACTGCAAACTCCACTGTTATGGAATGCGTTAAGAACTGGCAAAGTCAAGGTCTGACTACCCATCAGCTCCACTGGAAGTAAACAAAGATGCAGTTCAATATGCAAGGCATTCTGTTATGAAAGGTTTACTGAATAAGAAGAAACAACAAAGCTAATGAAGCAAAGCTGTTTCATAGGAAAAAAAAACAACACAAAACCTGAAAAGCCACAGCTCTCATTTTAAAAGTAAGTTGTTATTATTACCAAGCTTTTAAAGAAAAATCTCTGCAGCATCCTCTTTCATACTACATCTCCTTGTTCTAGATTAGTCATTCTTTGTCATTTTCATGATCCACATGGATAATCAAGCAAAGACCCTTTTCAACTAATATTTCAGACAGTCTCAAGTCTTAGTCCGTGGACTTTATCAGATGTAGTATGCGACCTGTCACTGTCACTACTTAGCAATAAAACCCCAAACATTAAACAGCTAATTTATCAAGTTTGTGATGCTTCCACAAACTCTCTATCCTTGTTCTAAACTATGTCACTCTGGAGAATTTTTTGCATATGGTATCAAAGTGAAGGTCTGGAAGAATGCTGAATTTATAGGATGTATGCTCTGTCCTACAGCAATTAACAAACAGCATATCCCACTGATCTGTGTCCCAAAAGGAAGGAGGGCAAAGGGTGCAGAAAAGGAGATACCACCCAAATATCCACTGTCATCTGACTCTTCAGTAATTTGCTCTCTGTAATGTCTTCTCAGTTTCCAAGTACTTCTCATCCTGCTTATCCCATTTCTGTAAATTATTTTGCAAAATAAAAAGATCCTCATCTACAAAACAGGGAGATGAAAATTAATTTTTCACATGATTTGTAGCTGTTTTACCTAGGAACATTTAAGTCTGCAAAGCCTACAATGTTTTTGTAGCATAAACTTGATAGTGTTTTCACTGCATATTTGGAAACAGATCTTAATAAAAACCAAAATACTCATAAAAACAAAAAGGAAAGAAAAACACATATATCAAAACAACAAGATGTCAGTTTGGGACTTGTCCTGTCTACTGCCCTAAATTAACTCCAGCATATTTAATTTTGATAAAGAACCAGGGTTTGACAAGCCCAGGGTGATGTATAGAGTCACTGCAGCAGAGCACTCACATCATACAGAACACAGATCAGGTTTCTGTATGATGCAGTTTAGTTAAGAGTTTGCTTTTGGCAGGTTAGTATCCTTTAAATACATATTCTTGTTTCAATGTCTATTTGACTTAGAGTTGTACTCTAACCTGATTGGGACAGATCTGCTGCCACATCATAACCTTTAATACCTAGTTAGGAACCAAAGGCATTTGTGGAATGCAGCAGTGTGCTGGGAACATCTCTATCAATAGCTTAAAGTCAAGTAAACTGCCATCATAAGTGGAAGTCCTTTTTCTTTGCATCTGAAATGCAAAGAAGTCTAAGAATGCAGTCATCCCAGCCTAAGGGAAAAACTCTTTTTTTTTTCTTTTTTTTCTTTTTTTTTTTTTTTTTTATCTAATGTGGTTTTTTTGATTTTANTCAGTGTGGCATTCTTGACTCTGCTAGATTATGTTAGAAAAAAAAATAGTCACACCTTACCATTCCCAGTAAGTACTCTACCACATGATTTTTCATTAGCTACTGATCTGAATGGATAGGGTTAGTGTAATATGAGGAAAAGTTAAGGAAAAGGATTGAGAAGGGCTTCAGCATGTTTCAGTGGAATAACTGATGAGTTTCTACATAAAAAAAAAAAAAGTGGAAATAGCCTGAAACAAATAGTCCTATCCATATTGCTTTAAAGCGCTTAACCTAACCAAAAATTTGTTTTGTACAGTGCTCGCATTAACCCATGCTTCCAGCATTCATTGATTCTT
>VWZD01013341.1:0-25320 GCA_013396695.1 Sakesphorus luctuosus | reverse complement strand
ATCAAATTGTACCAGTTTATATGCATGCTTCACACTGATGCATAACCATTGAATGAAAACTTGCCAAAATTCCTAATGACAATACCACAACTGATCACTCAATTGTGTCTGTCTTGTACCATTGTGTTGCTTCTGTACACCACATCTCTCTGATGATCTATACTTTCAATTTAAACATTTTCAAAACAAAGTACTGTACTGTCCTAAAACCTCTCTTTTCTACTCTTTACTCTCCATAAAATTGCCCCTTCAGCGTTTAAGCAAAAATGGTGTGGTGTACTGTTTGGCAGAGTCTATTTCCTTCCGCTGCTCTCAGTTTCAAAATAAAAGTTAAGAATTGTTCCTCAAAAAGTAGCTTGTTCTCTATGAAAACTTTGAATTTAATTTGTGTCCCACATTGCACAAACAAAACAATAGCTTCTGCATTTTGAAACTGAATATTGCAAATAGCAAGTTTCTGTCCCTCTGCTCAAGCTGGTGACAAATACCCAGCTAATTCAGAAGACTGTCATTAGAATGCTTTAAGTGTATCATTGTTGTGCTTTTTGGTGCTCCCCAGATGAATAAAATTATTATCTCCATTTATTATGGGGAATTTTAAGTGCTTTGGAACTAGACTTAGAAGTCTGTATTTTAACTGGACATTACTGAAGTGGTAGAAATCCAGACTTACTTAAAGAATTTGAAAACAATAAAACAACTATATTGTCAAACCTAGTACCTGTGACATAGGCTACAAATTTCCAAGCTCAGTTAAAAGATTGGCTTCTGCTCCCTCCTCTCTCAAGAGAAGATGCTGAACATCTATTATATTCAATAGGAATTCCTCACTTGTGATCTTGCAAAGTGCTTAAATGCAGTTGTTGAAGCCACTTGATATTTGGCATTCAACTTGGAAATGATGGGACTATAATTCCTGAAGCTTGTTACTGATAACAGAAACTAATACTGAAAGTTAATATACTGGTTTATTTTTTTAATTTACAGAATGAGCAAAGGGAAGTTATAGATAAATTCCGATGTGGGAATGTAAATTTACTTATTGCTACTACAGTAGCTGAGGAAGGCCTGGACATCAAAGAGTGTAACATTGTTATTCGCTATGGCCTCGTCACCAATGAAATTGCTATGCTGCAGGTATGAGTTTTCTGCACACATTAACTTATTTTTAATAGTGTTTTTCTGTTTGGAATGTGCAAATGGTGAATCATATACATGGCATTTGGAAATAATTTTGAAATAATTGAGTGCTAAAAGAGAAAATGCAACAGGGCTCATTTCCAATTGCCATCCTCAGTCTGTAGGCAATAAAAAATTTGCCTCCATGTTTCATGGTGTAGCATTCATTCAAAGTTCTACACAAACAGTAAGCTCTTTTAGTAGAAAAGGTATGAGAATATGATCATCAGACCAGTTGATATGAGACATTTGTACCACCAGTGTATGTACACCAAACCACCAACAGCTAAAGAGAGATAATTACATGTCAGAATATCAGTCTGACCATGCTCTCATTTAACTTGTGAGCACAAATCCTTTTATATTTAATATTTAAATGCATGCTTGTATTTTGATGACAAAATACAGTTTTTGCATTGCAAAATGTGCTAATCACAAATCTCCTGAGCAGTTTTCACAGGTATCATTGATGATAATGCAGAAACATATATGTTATTCACTGATTCTTTATCTGTTTGAGTAAAATAGAAGAAAAACTGCTCTTTGGGGACACGGCATAATGAATACATTTCTTCCATTATGAAACTAGGAAAAAATATGTGATGTTATAGGGAGCATTGTGCTGTTTATTGTATTCTTTGCAAATTGTAGGCTCGTGGTCGAGCTCGAGCTGATGAAAGTACCTATGCTCTTGTGGCTTCGACTGGCTCAGGAGCTGTTGAACGTGAAGATGTTAATATTTTCCGTGAGAAAATGATGTATAAAGCCATTCAGCGTGTCCAAAAGATGCCTCAGGAAGAGTATTTAAATAAGGTATTTGCCGGATATCTGAAATTCCCCTTTAATTAGGACTGATTTATATAGTGTGAAATACTTTATATTTGAAATCTACTTAGAGAAGGAAAAATTAAAATAATAATAGTTTCTACATATGGCTTTTAATTCTTCTGTGAGTATTTGTTTTATAATCTATGTTTTCTAGGCCTTTAGAAAGGTCTGGTTTTCTGTTGGTGAGCACGGAAACACACAAGTCAGGAAAATTGACTAGAAGTCATATTGTCGGTGAACTCAGTAAAATAACTGGAAAAGAAAACTATTACTGTCACTCCACCAGAATGTTACAGTGCTCTTACTGATCTGTTTCTAGATCGAGAATTTCCAGTTGCAAAGTATAGTGGAAAAACAAATGAAGGCAAAGAAAGATCAGCGCAAGACATACAAGAAAAATCCTTCACTAATAACATTCTTATGCAAAAATTGCCACAAACTGATATGTTCTGGAGAAGATATACAAGTTATTGAGGACATGCATCATGTCAGTGTGAAAAAAGATTTCCAGTAAGTGTTTATGAACTACTTTATCTCTTTCAGGCAGAAACAGATTTTCTTTTCAGCAAGGCTGTAACAGGGCCTGTAACCCTCTAGGCCCTGTGAGAAAAAAAAAAAGATTATTCCAATATTGTCAGGTCCTAGGCTCTGTGGAATTTACAGTTAAGGAGTTGAACAAAATGTTTGTTCTTACCCTGATTTCAAAGTGAATAGAGTTTGAAACTTTGAAAAAAAAGATACAGCTTCTGTGGTAATATTAACTAGGTCACTTACTATGTAGTATGGTATGTATTCCGCAGCGTAAGTGGAACTAACCAAAGTCAAATACCAGTCAGCCACATACTTGTATCACTAACAGACCTGGGATAAGAATTTACCTATGGCTGGGGATTCAACATACTGCCATGAGCTGTGCACTGACAATTGTGTGTTTAGAGGATTCTCTCAGTGTACTTGCTTCTTATGCCATGTAGTTTGTAATCAGAATCACAGAATCATACTATATGCTAAGGGATCCACAAGGGTCATTGAGTCCAAATTAAAATTGAGCTGCAGCCCTAAATATTAACTGGTTTTCTGTGAAATTATCTTGTCAGCTTAACATTACCAGACAGTTCAAATACAAGGTAATAATTCTTATAGCTCCTCTACACAGGATCAAGACCAAGTACTTCCTAAACTAAACAGTGCACATACTCTGCAGTCTGGAGAGTCAGATCCAAATGATTCTGTTAAGGGTTAGGGTTGAACTACAGAAAATAAAAAGAAAGCCTCTAACATTCAGGTATTATTTCTTTACCAGTTCCATGGCACCTGAAAAAACCCCAACCTAGATCTTTCTCCTGTTATAACAGAGAGTCTTCTGCTCCTACTTTAATTGTGTGAGGGAGGATGCAGCTCCTGAAATGCAATGAAAAGAGACATGGAGTACATGTGTATTTCCATCATTACATAGGTACATGAGGCCTGACCTTGCTTTTACTCCAACTCCTGAATGTGCACAATAGTCAGAAAGTTTATAATGTTTTAGGTTTCATATCTGACTTCAGCAGTTGTACTCACTCTGTGTTCGTCTGTATGTAGCATCGAATGACCAGTGTATTCTGATGGGTGCTGTCTGACTCTTTTTTCAGAAGTCTTTACCATATAAGAGAAAATAAGACACTGCAAGATAAGAATGCTGACTATCAGACAAATGGGGAAATTATATGTAAAGATTGTGGACAAGTGAGGACCATCTTTTTTTCTTACTCTTATTTTGTTGTTGTCTGTATTTATTTCTGTCTAAAGATCTTGTCTATTTTAACTGAATTGTAATTTTCTTATACTTACAGGCTTGGGGAAATATGATGGTTCACCGAGGCCTTGACCTACCTTGTCTAAAGATTAGAAATTTTGTGGTTGTGTTTGCAGACAAGAAAACAACAAAGCAAATTTTTAAGAAATGGGGAGAACTGCCCATCAGGTTTCCTAGTTTTGATTATGCAGCTCATTGTCCTTCAAGTGATGAAGATTAAAGACTTAGAATGAAAATAAAAGCCTTTTTCATTTTTTCTCTTCAATTAGAAGTTCCTGTGTCCTATAGAAACATTGTAATGTAAACAATGTAAAAAATGCATTGTAAACAATGTGAGAGCTCCTGGGCATGGGGAAACTGTCTTGAAAAGGAAAAGAAAAATAAGGAAGGAGAAGGACAAAGGCACACAGCTATTGTCTGCACTCAGATTTGCAGTGGTACTCCTGGACAAAGATGGACAAATGCATTGCAGAACAAACTGTTGTCCCTTCACTGCAGGTGACAACAGTGACAGAATTGTGTTAGATGGCCCATTCTCAATCCCAGAACATTGAAGAGACAGCTTGAGATGTGCTGTGGTGATTATTTTCTTGTTTCCTTCCTGTTATAACCCTCTTGAAGAAAGAGTATCTCAAAAGAGGAGCCATGTAAAGAGAATGGATTACTCAAGGATTACTTCTGAATCATTGTTGCTTCATCAGTGTTTTCATGACTGGGTTCTTCCCCTCATATATTTAGCTGTAAGCTCATACATCTTGACAGACCAAAATTAAGTTTCCATCAGAAGACATTTCAAAAAATCAAGCCCTTAACCTGAAATTGAACATTTTAATGTCCAAGAAGCACACTGCCAAACTGATTTTCTGTGTGTTAGTTTCATGGAATTGTTAGACAGGACACCTAATGAGCTATGGGGGTTTTTTCCAATAAATTATNCCACTTGCTGAACTAGGACAAACTGTCATACTGTTTATTCTCTTCCACAGGAAGTATTTTGACAATATCATGGTTTCACCCTAGAAATTTCAAGGATAGCATATTCTCATGGACAAATCCCCTTCTCACCCCCCTGCATTTGCAAGTATGATATTGGACAGTGGAAGGAAGGTTTGTTGTTACAACCATCAGCCTTGCAAATTTGGGATAAAGTGGTACGTTTGCTGGCAAGGACATGTAAACTCTTCAGTAGCCCTGAGTAACATGTTTAAGTTAGAATATAGTTGAAAAGTATAGCTCAACAAAAAAAGTGTCTTATTATGGCTCGATCTGTAATTGCCCTGCATTTTTAAAAGTGATATAAATACCATACAGTTTTTAAAATCAGATCTGGTTTTAGGTTTGCATTAGAACTAGATTTGTGGTGGGTTTGTAGTTTTTTCATATTTCTGGCCTTGTTTCAGGGGGAGGAGAAAAAGTCTAAATTCTGACTGTGAGAAGCAGTACATTTCAGATGTCACCAAGCTACTTCAAGCCATTTTGGGATTAGCTACTTACTTATAAACAAATTATAGCATTATGAAATAAATACACAACTGATGAGTTTTCACTATAGTAGTTTTGTAGATTAGAATGTGCTTAAACTATAAAAATTGTGGTCTATATATAAGTTGAAATTATTCCATAACATTGATGATTTATACCCATGAATTACAACCTTACAGCTATAAAAAAATCCTAGGAGATCCTGAGAGTTGAGAGTACATACGCAAAGATGTTTCAAGACACAGCAATTCCACAGGTATTTTTCAATGATGCAACTAAACCAGCAAATAACATTGAGAAATGGGGAGTGTAAATAGTTTGTAGTGTATATATTTTATGTTTGGGTGTTGAGTCACATAATTCTGTTCTTCCTTTCTGTATCATGTGGGGTAAAATAAATATGAAATCTTTACCAAGCTTTACCAACATTTTAACTGATAACATTTAAAAAAAAAACCTCCAAACCATTCTCCCCATATAATTATTATTTCTAGAAACTCTTAAATTATTGTTTTTCTTGTATTGTAGTATCTTGCTTAATACCAAAGTTTTGGCTACTTCTAGAATTTAGCATTAAGTGCAGGACAAATTTTACACTTTTTGTATGTTGATCTGATAATGTGACTATTTAAAAATGTTAGAAATTGATAGATCACACGTGATTTTAATTTAAGAGGTATTTTTTCATGTGCTCAATATCTGATGAGATGCTATGAAACTACACTAAAATAATTATTAGAATACCCTCTCTTGGGAAATACTCATCATCCAGATCATCTCTGGATTTCTGTCTTAACAAGTTGTTACAGTTACATAAATGTAACCTAATACACTGTACATAGCATTTTCCAGTGTCTGAATTAATTTATTCAGTACTTCTGAGGAAGTGTGAAAAGATTATATAATTACATAGATTGCTGCAGGGTATTCAGTCAAATGAATTTCCATGTTGAGTAGATTTTCTGAAATCTGAGTTTTTGATACTTCCCTGTACTGAAGCAACAAAAGCATATGCAGATGAATTTCTGCTTATGTGCTACAGACCTGTATGATGAACATGCCTGGGCTTCTTGTAGTTCACCTGTGTGTTGCTGTTATACTTCCAGTTCCTAGCATGACTCGGCCACCTTGTCACCAAAGCTTAAAATGTGTTTACACAATCTCACTTCAGCTTAATGGGTAATGAACCTCAAATGAATCCCGCTGGTGTGTAGGATGAGGACGTTCCAGTCAAGTTACTGTCTCTGAATGGGCTTGTAAAACACACATCCAGGAAGTGTGAAGTTGTAAAAAACAGGCTAAATTGCTATATTTTATCTTCAAGTTATCTCTGCATTTATTGCAAAGGTAATAAAGTCCTCTAGTGAGTCTGACAAATCGTGATTGTGTTTTTTACTTACAGCTTTTATTTGTTTGCAAATGTGGAAAGAAGAGAAATATAGTCACTGGGAATTTGTCTGGCTATGTGTGTGACTACTTAAGAACTGGTTCTGCTTCAGTTGTATTTTCATTATTCTGCCTACTTTTAGTCTGATCTCATGCACAACCTACATCTGTAAATATAATTTCTGCATCTGTGAAATGTAGATTTTCTAGTAACCTTAGAGTAGTTGCATAACTGGTTGGTTAGTTGCTGACCAAACAGACTATGTTTTCTGTTCCATAATTTGTCCATTTCTCCAAGTGACTTACCCTCTTTTTAGCTTCCTAACACTTCTATTTCTCTTCCATTATGAGGTTTTCATGTTGCAGAAGTTAGGAAGAGTTTGGCTGTTGAAAGAATTGCTATTTGCTTCTTCACTCTTACAGTATAAACAGTCCAGAGAACGGAGTTTGGAGTTCTCCTGTTAGGAGCAGTAGATTTACAAAGCTTGTAAATGTCAGCCTCTGGCAGGTAAATTTTGTTTTGCATCTAATGCTGCAACTATTGTGAATCTTACTAAAGCACATGCCTAAATAATTAGACTTCCAGAGCAGACAAATGCATAGTATGCAGCAGCATATAGTCATTTTGCAAAGCCTTTTGGATCATGTGAGTTTGAATCATTTCCTTTGAAGTGTTCTCTAAGTATGCATTCATTAACAGAAGCTGCATATTTGGAAAGGAAAACTGGCCTGATCAAAACCTATATTTGCAATTTGGTGATGCTCTGGTTGTCAGAAATAACTAGTGTTAGTAGGAAAAAAAAGTGAGTTATCTGAACAGTTTTACTGCAAATACAAATGGCAATAACCACAGTATGCTAGGAAATAAGTATCAGTTTGGAAATATGAATGTGAAGCATGAGTTACATGGGGGAAAAAATACTTTTGTTACAATTCTTTTCTGTTATGGAAATGTTTAGTAGCTGCAGTATTATCTTGTTAGGAAAGCTACTGGGTTTGAGCTCAGTTTTGCCCTTAATATAAGCTGTATAAGGAATAATGTATTTTAGCCTTCTCAGTCTTTTTGTCCTGTGTAGCTTATATCAACAGGATGGATCTTAATCAGAAAGTTTATTTTATCTAATTTGTACTTTACTGTTGTGACAACTGGGGAGAGTGAGGAACTGAGTGTGTGTGTATATGAATGTGTGTGTATGTGCACATGTGTGCATGTGTGTGTGCATGTGTGAAGGAGAGTGTATGTGTGTCTGTCTGTTTGCATGTGTCTGTTTACGTGTGTCTGTATGTATGTGTGTGTTGCATGTGTGTCTATTTGCCTGTGTGTTTATGTGTGTGTGTCTATATGTCTCTGTGTGTGTTTACGTGTGTCTCTGTGTGTATTTAGTTGTTTCTGTGTTTATGTCTGTGTGTTTATGTGTGTGTCTCTGTGTCTGTGCTTTTGTATCTGTGTGTCTGTGTTTATGTGCGTCTGTGTGTGTTTAGATGTCTGTGTTTCTGTGTCTGTGTGTATGTTTCTCTATCTATGTGTTTATGTCTGTGTGTATCTCTGTGTTTCTGTATCTGTGTGTTTATGTGTCTGTGTGTGTCTCTGTGTGTCTGTATCTGTGTGTCGGTGTGTCTGTATCTGTGTCTGTGTGTCTGTGTGTGGCCGCCAGGGGGGGCCCGTTCCTATTCCCCTCACCGCGTCCTCCCCAGCCCGCCGCGGGTTGGGGCCCCGCCCGAGGGGAGTGCCAGGTGCGGGTGCGGGCTGGGGGTTTGAGGGGCTCGTGCTGGGGCATTTCGGGGCTGGGACTGAGGGTTGGCGGGGCTCGGGCTGCGGCTTTGCGGGGTCGGGCTTTGCCCCGCTCGTCACGGCGCCCCCGGGCCGGTTCCGAGGCACAGCACGAGTTAATGTTTGGGTGAAGTCAGAGTAAGGAGCAGCGCATGGTTCCACTTCCCCTTTTGAGTGTTTCCCCCGCTGCTGAGGGATGGCTTATGTAACTTGAACACTGCAGTCTCCGAAGTTTTCCCAGTTTTCAGCTGACCTCATTGGAGCGGGCTAAATAAAATAGGTGCAATTGGTGGTTTAAGAACTATTTCAGGATTTCCACTGGGCTTGTATATATTTACTTCTCTAAGCTCTTCTACGTTACCTATAGAAAGGCATAGTTTTCAGGGAAAAACAATAATTCTCCTGCATGTGGAAGACATTAAACAGTATCCATTTCTGCTGCTTGTTTTGCATTCTTGCACCATCATTTATTATTTCAGAAAGTAAACATGTGAATTATACATAATAATCAAGCTATAGGATTCTATTTTAATTTCTCTGTAGAAAGCAGAAATAAGGTCATGACTATGTCCTGAGAGTATGAGGGTTGCCAAAAAACACAGTGGATACTTTTCAGAGAAAAACAGTGCATGTCAAGTTTCTGATGAGTCATAAAACCTCAAGTTAGTGTAAGCAGATGTTGGTTACAGCTCACACTGATGGGAAGTACATAATCACCACCCCTACAGCCACCCACTGTCCATTCCTGGTCCAAGAACTTCTCCAAAAGTGTGGTTTTAATTTTATGGAAACCCTTTGAAATTTGGCACAGTTTTCAAAAGTATGTAGGAAAAAAAAAAAAGTCTGCCAGAGGTTTGGCCTCCAACTGTGAAAACAGACACTGCCTTTTCAAACTCCTCTCCTAGATCTACTGACCAACACCCAGAAGAGAGTTTACATTCTTTTAGAATACAGCAGGAAAATGAAGGTCTGTATGCTCCTCAATTCAACTTTTCGTAACATTTACATCTTTTGTTTTAAACTGTCAGCTGTTGCACAAGGCTAGGCTGTGATGTAAAAATGTTTGTTTTAAAAGAAAACGGAAAGGGAAGTCTTTTCATATGTACTGCAGGGACGTTTTTGTTTTTCGCTGGGATGGATTACAGCAGTTAGAGAGTGGGAGGATTTCATTATTTCCCAGCCACAGAATTGTGCTTTGAGCAATATTAGAAATGTAATTAATTTTTGTTTCTGTTCTGCAGACCCGGCTAAAAATCATATTTGGTGTGGTTATATGCCTTTTACTTTCCTTATTACTTTTGTGTATTATACTGCTTCCATCAAGAGGTAAGGCATTTCTAATCTATTGTAGTGTAAAACACAGTATGTTTAGCTACTGTGACTTCTAAAGTTCACAAAAGTTCATCAAATCATCTTTAGGATTGTCCTGTCAGAATTGTTATGGCTTTATCACTTTACAGAAATGTAGTGACAGCTGAAATATCCTGAAGGTAGAATTGAAATGCCAGCAGATGTTGAAACAAGGAACTCCTTGGAGTGAAAAGCACCTAAATTAACTTTATTGTGCATGATACATAGTGTTCTTAGTCAGGACTGCAAAAATAACTCTCAGATCTCCTCATATTATGTTATTTTTCTATGTTAGGCATTAGGAGATACTCACAGACTGTTAGTAATTTTCTTTAGCTTGGTGGACTTGTATTTGGTTTCAAATGGTTGTGTAATAATTTCAGAAGTTCTGTATCCAATTACAGCTAAACATTTTGCTGTAGGTGGGGTGTGATAAAATATTTGTGACTATATTCAGGATTGCATTTGAAAATTGAAGTCAGCATTGTATAAAACATGGATAGATAGTTTGCTTTAGTATTATTATGCTAGCTGTATCTAAATCAATCCATTGGTCTGCTGAGTACTTTGGTAAAGTTTTAAGTAAGGTTTGAAATTTTGAGCATAAGTGGCACTAACTTGATGGTAATTTTTTACTGTGGCTTAGGGTCAATACAAGTATTTACATGGCCCTTTCACTATAGCGGATTTTTTGAATGCCTCTGAAATAATTAATGTAGTAATTAAAAAAGTTGTATTCTAGTAAGAGTATCTATTTAAGAGATTTTGTTCTACTATTATTCCTTGTTCATATGTGGGCAGGGTGACAGAGATAAAGAAATTGGTTTTGTATTTACAGCTAAATGTCGTAAAATCAACCATCTGCTTAAGTCTTGTGAAAGTTAAGTCCTGTAGTTAATACACAGGTTTTGTCAAAGGTGAAATCTCTTTCCTACCTGATATTTCTGTGAAATATAGTTACCATGGATTGTTTTGTTGAGAGAAGGGTTGGAGGTTTCTGAAGCAGTTAGGGATGATTCTGCTGTGCAGCATGTGAATTGAGGATGGATTATATCAAGGTGGTATGCAGTTCTGGAAGAAATAGCACCTCACAGTGATAATCTCACTTTTACTGTCCAGATAATTTTTGGCTAGCTTAAACATGGTCAAATCTGAGTTTTCACTACTAGATACATGGTATGGAGTCAGACTTACACCAAGTCTACATGTTAAGACAGAGAGAGAAGAATATTTGCATGAGATTTAAATTAAAAAGGGTAGTGAGGAAACAAAGAGCCTTGGGACCAAGGATCGGTTTGGCAGCCTGAAGAAGTGGCTGAAGATGATGGATGGTACTGTAGGAGGAAGTGAATGTATTTTTCCCTTCTGAAGTTATCACATACAGCTCACTGGCCTCTTCAGTACCTGAGCAATTATGAAGAACTCTTGTCATCTCTATAATTTCTTGGAATAGTGACTTAGTAACCAGTCATATTAAAAATCACATTTGGCTCCAGTAGGATAATAAATTATCTTACTTCACAGAGGATGACAAAGAAATTATCATACTTCACAGAATGCTTTTGAAGAAGCATTTTAGGCAATTGTTGACATGTTTTAGACAGTTGTGTTGAACACACAATTATGTTTGGCATGTCAGGTTATGGCTTCGTATTCTTAGGTGGAACTGCAAGTGCTGCAGTTATCTGTTTGAATGCCTCAACTTTTTTGAATTTTTCCTAGTCTACCGATCAGTTGGAAATAGAAGAAATATAAATTAATTTTGTAATTAAAAATTTTGTAAGTTGAAGACAGACAGGAAATGGCTGCATAGATTGAATGTTGTTTTTACATTCCACCTTTACCACTGCTTCACTGAAAGGATGTGACAAGCTAGAAATACAATCAATTGCATATGAGAAATGTACAGACACAGAACAAATAAATTTTTGCTGAAGAAGTCAGCAAAGAAAAATGTCTAAAAGACCTGGAAGAAGTGTTTAGTTATGGTTTTGTCTTCTAAGTTTCCAGTCAGTTCATGTTTATCAGACTTCTCAAAATGTGATAGCTGGTTTTGGTTTACATGTGCAAGAGTATAAAAATGTCAAAAATTCTAAAAAGTTATACTGGAAAATAACTTTCCGTTTGGAGAGGGTATTAATGGGGAAATACTTGCAGTTATTTCACAATTGCTGTGGGTCTCAGAAGAGCAAGGTGGGAAATCTCAGTATAGCAAATGGCCTCTATGCCTAAGAAATTACTGACTGTATTTTGACATGTCTTTGAGTTAGGAACGTGCAGCGTGATTTACCTGACTGTGATAACCTAGCTATGATAACCCAATTCCAGTGTTCAGAAAGGTGTTTTTCACTCGTACGCTGGTGTATCTAGTCCTGTTCTTCTGCAGCACAAACAAGACAGAAAATTCCTGTCTGCAGTCAAAAAGCAATAGCAGAACCACAGGCAGAGTTACAATTAACCATATGTGTTGTTTAGGCTCCAAATTAAATTTCTTTTCTGCTATTTGTAATGAATATCCAGAATCATGTCTGTCACTGTTTCTGTTGCCAGTGTATGCTTGACCCAGGCCTGAGGCCAAGCCACTCCTTCTCCAGTGTCTCAAGATGAGGTGAATAGGGCATTCTTGTCAGCCAGGAAGTGGTGAGCAGCCAGCTACTAGGAAGAGATGGGGTTCTTTGCTACACCTCAGCCAAATCCATTTCATGATTCAGTCAATCCCTCCCTATGTTCTGGTTCAAAGTCAAACAGGATGGTGTCCACCATTGTGGAAGAGAAGAAAAGACTTCCAGTCACGATTTCAGTTCCTGGCACCAGCTGGAGGTGGTGTTAGAAAGTTACTGCTTTCTAATTGAAAATGCCTCGATGACTTTAGGTAGAAATAAAGTGAAGCTCTCGTCTTCTTGTCTGTCTATCAAAATTGACAAGTTAAAATCAGAGTTTATAAACTTTCTGCTGTTGCTGAAGTTTCTTGCGGTCAAATATCAATAGATTACCATGACAGTGTTCTTCCACCAAACTGGTGGTTCAGTCTTAGCTATCAGTTCAGGCTCAGATAATAGTGTAAACTTAGCTACAGTGATCTGCACACTGGCAGCAGAGGGCATTCATAAGGGTATTAGAACAAAGTTATAAAAACCAGCATTAAAGTGGATTAGGCTGATTCCTACATCTTCTGATTGTTACTTTAGCCTGAATAAAAATCGATAGGAATTCATACTGAAATCTTATCTAGATCAGTTTTCAAAAATCAATATACTCCATTAGATTATAGCACTTTACAGAGTTCAGTCTGATATACCTTTTGTGCATGCTGTAGTCTGACAGTGCTCCTAGGAGACACTGGGTGGGCCTTTTCTCTCCAAATCTGACTTGTGCTTTGAAGAAACTCTTCATCACTTGGATTCTCAAATTAAAGTGAGGTGCTTACCCCAAATAGGCTCTGTTAATTTTGTCTGATTATTCACATGCTGGTAGTAGAGTAAATTCTCTAGTTTAGGACTAACTTAAAAGAGGTTACCACAGCAATCTCACCCCTTCACATTTATGCTTAGAAATAAAATATGACGACTAAGATCTAAGGTAAATTTTTCTTGTAGCTTTTCTTTATAAATTTATTTTCTGAAAACTTGATTTTCAATAACTGAAAGGGATTATAATGGTTTTTCCAGTATTTAGAGAGTGACTTTTTTCCTTTTTGGCACCTTCTGCTGTAGAGACATAAGAGTCACTCATAAACAGAACCATTCTCATTCTAGCATGCAGTAGTTTTCTAGACATGGTTTCTGTTTCTACCAATAACAAGAGCTAGATCATACTGCAGAACGTGACTTGTTTAGACTTCACCTTTTCTTCTCATTCTGAAGGGTATTTTTAAGTAACCTTTGTAGAGAAAACAGTGATGCATTTCAAAAAAAAAAAGAAAAAGAAAAGAAAGACTGAGTGTAACACAGGTGTGGAAAAACACATTCGGTTGATATGGAGCCGAGTATGACTAAAGTTCTGGAGGAGGGTCAGGAGTGCTGGAATTAATTTCTAATGCTGAACTGAACAGTGGTTTCCTCATGTTGAAGGAGCTTGGGCTTCAGCTATTCAGCATCAGCCCACAGAGATGAGAATGGACATTTTAGTCCAGAGGCAGATTAGAATAACATGCTGACTAGTTTTCTTTTGGCACATCCTCTATTTGATGTTTAGCAGTGATGCTAAATAAAATACATATAAAAATACATGTATGTTCAGTACACTTAAAGTACATATATGTAACTACATATTTAAAAAGAACGTATACAGAAACCAAAATACTTTCATGTTATACGTTTGCTTTAATTTGGCAGGAATGGACATAATTTGTATGGATTCACATTAGAACATGTTTTGGAATAAGCCAGCAGAGTTTTGAAATTTAAAGCAAGGGTTGTGTTGGTTTACCCACATTCAGTCTTTGAAATGGAATAATCCTGATAATACAAACAGAATTTCTCAGCGAGGGATTGGTGTGCATAAAGTTAATCTGTTAATATAACTGAAAGTTTTGCTTTCTGGTTTTTATTAAGCTTTCTCGTGACAGTGAACTGAAAAGTAAAGGTATCTGCATAGAGCCAGTGACAATTATTAGATGTTTGCAGCCTTTTATCACCCCAATTATACATGTAAGTTGAATACACTCAAATGCATGAGTGAGTGATTATGATCATTGAATATATAAAGCAAGTTACACTGTGAAGCAAAATGAGCAATTCAGCACACAGAGAAATACAGAACTGAACCCTATAGAGTGAAAATGGTCAACAAAGGATTAAAACTCAGACAGTGTGGTGGTGAAAGGAAGTAAGCAAAGCTGAAATTGGGTAACCTTTCATTTCTGTGGTTGGCTCTGCTACTTGCTGCCTTTTTGTTCCCAGGCATCTTTTTTCATCTTTATTATTTCATAGAGGAACAAACCACAATGAAAGAATTTACCAAGCCTACCAAGAGCTATCCAAATTAATGTCTATAGAATGCTGAAGACATGTAAAGTACTTTTCATGTTAGCATCTGTTTAGTGAGCAGAGATTTTGGATACTGTTATTGAACAAATCCTCAGTTACACATGAAAGAGTAAGCAACAATTGTAAGAAACTATTAAAGATGCTGCTGATACCTTCTGTTGCCTAGAAACAAGCTTTCAAAATTATAAGTGCTCAAGTGAGAAATAGTTGTGTTTGGATTTTTTTGCAGTGCAGTGGTACAATTTCAGATTTTAGTGGACACATTTTGAAAATCATTAGTAGTCATAATAAATCATCACAGAATATTAAGTATGTAAGGGTGAGATAACTAACAGAGTGAAGGTTTAAATTAGAACTGTGAAAATTAGACCAGTGATGAGAAATTTGTGTTATTGCTTGTCTTTTTAGTAAAAAATCCTCTTAAACTGAGAGAAGGAACCAGGAAATTTTACCAGACTAAGGTATCAAAAAGGACTGCAAATTTAAGCCTCCTCTACAACTAGACATGAAAATACATCTTAACACAAGATCTCTATTGCTAATAAGGTTATTCACTTAGAGAATTTAAACTGAAAGATAGTGATAATTAATCATCACTCAATATAAATAGAATTAGATTCATCTTTGGAATTATTTTCTGTGCGTTTTTTAAGAATCTGCCATCTTCTATGTTTATCATTAGTGTATCAAAGATCTCTAATACACAATTATGGTATTAGGAAGAGGAATTACCTTCATATTGCACTTCTTGGTGTATTTTCTGGACATATTGCCAGCTCAGAGTTTATATGGATAGGTTTTTTCCTATGGATTGGCATTCAGTTTTATTTCTTGTGACAGCTTTCTTCTTCATTAGTGCAGACAAGGCTTGTGTCAACAGTCAACCTGACATGTGTATTCTACAGTAACTAATAGTCACTTAGGAGAAGAAAATATGTATTATCATTACAAAGTACCAAGAAGATAATACGAAGAAACACTTCCCAGGAAGTCAGCGTGATCTTAACAGAGAGGGCAGCTGTAATGAGCAAGTGATGGAGCATGAAACCTGAGGGCAACAAGTCATCTTGATTATCTGACTGTCATCTGAGAGCTCTGATGGAACAAACAAGGGAAGTGGCAGAGATCTACTAAGCTGCAGCGTGACATCCCCACTACCTCTAAAGACCATGGCAAAAGTGCCCTTGATTTTAAAGGAAAAAAGCATATCCAGAATGCCTAGACTTGAAAGCTGCCATTAATGTGCTGCTGAACTTTAAAAACTGGTCTTTATCAGAAAAGTTCCTGTGTCATTTGAGGATTAAATATTTTGACTACTCTCACTCTTGTGAACTGCGTAAGTTCTGCACAGGAACTGCACAGGATAATCCTCAACCCGTTGATTGTTCTTGAATTTTGTTTTAAAATCTGCCTTGTCTTAAGGTTTTTAGCTTTGGGAAGAAACATAGTCAGGCAAGAGCCACAAAAGCAGTCACAATTTTGTGCATTATTTTAACATGACCTGCTTAGAAATCAAAGATCTGAGTACCTTGCTTTTCTCCAGAATCATTGTCAATTTTGTTTTGCAGCATTAAACATAAAGATCAGATTTGTGTTCGCTCATTCATTAGTTTTCCACATTACTCTTCCCTGCATACCTACATTAGTTTTTTCCATGTGTTTACTAGGAAATATATGTGGATGGCAATTATTTTGCAAGCCTTATCTCTCTCTTCTAACAATAGCTGATCAGGCATTTATGAAATCTGGCAGTAAATGTTTGTGGGCACATCCTGTTTCTTGACCATCTGCTGAAGGTGTACAGGTTCTGATTAAAACAATTGTCTCTACAAGTTCATGAAACTCATGCTTTAAGGAAAAAAAAAACTTTTTCATTTGTGTGAAAAAGGCTTTTTTTCTTGGACTTACGGAGTCTACAAATAAATGGTCTGAAGAAATATATGACTGGATGAAATAAATCAGTTGGTCTAGTTTTTAATTTTGTATTCCCAAAATTGAGTCCTTCAGAGGCTAAAGGACCTTATCAGAACAGTAACAGAGAACTCTCCTTTCCACTGTGCCTACTCTTTGCATGTCTCCAGGATTACGATATCCTCACTGTTCCATGATACTAAATATAGAAAAGAGGAAATACTGGACTAGTAATTATTTCTTTTTCTTTTCTTTCTTTTTTTCCCCCCATTTTCCATTAACAGAAACTTTCTGTCTTATTCTTAGTTGTCAACAAAGATGATGGTCCCAGAGCTCTTACACTGGAGGATTATTTGAGTGGAAACTTCCAATATAAAACATTTTTTCCATACTGGGTGTCAGGTAAGCAAAGCCTTTTCTCAAACTTAGATAAGGTTTTTTTAATATGTATTTCCAGACTGGTTTACACAGACTGTATTTTCCTTCTAGCTTTACTTGTGAATGAATGCTAACTATGAAATTAAACAATGTGCTAGTCAAAACTTATGGTTGAAGTTTACTATTCTGTCAGTCATTCTAGAAAATCCAGGTATTCAATGTTTCAACAGACATGTCTGAGTCAAGTATAAACTATAATTTTACAGAGGCCTTCAGTGTTTTATTTCTTTTACTGTCATGTTCATTGCAGCAAGTGAAAGAAATATGTCAATGTGTCAGTCATTCCTTCAGCAATCTACTTTCCATGCTTTTCACAGCCCTTTTTCACTTACCGCTTGTAACTATTGAGGTATTCTGTCTTACAGGCCCTGTTCTTTGTTTTCAGTAGTACCTGGCTCTGCAATGAGCCCAGCTGTTCTTGTCTTTAAGGAAATGCTGACACTGCTGAAATTCACGAATTCCAGGGCATTGCATAGAAAACAAAGCTGCGTTTCTAAGTTCCTTAAGGTAGAGGGTAAAGATACAAAGTTAATTGCTTGCTGATAAATCTGTTTCTGTGTGGCTGAAATACTGGCTTTGATATGGTTGAATTGCAGCGGCACGGAAAGGCTGGAGCCAGCCTGGATTGCGTTCGAGCACACACACTGCTACCACTCCCGCTGATGAGCTGCCTCAAGCAGTTACTGTTCTCTGCCTAGAGCAAGAATCTGAGTGCCTGTTCACATGGATTCTTATCAAACTAGTTTTATCCCACAATTTTGGGAACTGAAGTGAAGCCTTACAGGGCACTGCTAGCAGCAGTACAAATTTTACAATTAACAATTTGAAGTATGTTGATACCACTTTTATGATTTAAAAATTAGGCCACCATTTTGTTAGAATTCTGTCTGAATGTCTGAAGGATGTAGGCAGTGAATCACCTAAGCCTAGTATTCTTCTTCCCTCTTTATAGCTTTCTCACTTAAATTTATCTTTCCTTTTAACAGTCACAAAGCTCACACAAAAGTCATGCCATAGATTCCATAGATAGTCGTGCCTTCAGCATTCCATATGTCTACTTCTCTTCTGAAACAAGGAGTTAAAATTGAATATCTCATCCTAAGGATGTCTGAAATCAGCACAAACGCTGTTTCACCAATCACAGAAGTGTGCTTAAAAGATCCAAGGGTGATCTAATTTCCTTAATTGAACACCTTACACAAGGTTTCAGGCTGCTTTTAAACATTTAGTCTCGCTCTTTAGCTATACCAACTATGTAATTCCTTTACTCTGTTTATAGAAGTGAAAATAATGATCTGAAACTAAAATTCTGATCTTTATTCTCTACCAACCTATGGCTCAGGTCTTGAGCACAAGTAGAGTTAAATTCCATTCTCAGTCACGGCCACTCACCCTCACTTTGTAGAACTTGTGAGTAAGGGCAGTGTCATTTATGCAATGTCATTTACATGGTACTGCTGTTATCTGTGGAATATACAAATGAAAATGTTCTGGTAAAATGACAAGCAAAGATACTGAACTTTTTCTTTAACACATTGACATTTTGATCCTGACCATCTAATGGGAATTTTTGATCAGATATTCCTGAGAATAAAATCTGACATTTACTTAAAAAGTTAACTGGCTGATCCTGCATACAGAGTATAATCTGGAGAATGTACTCAAGAATCCTGAAGACAGTTTCTTGATAACTCTGTCCTTGGCATTGTTAGAAGAAAAACACTTTTTATGTAGACACAAAAAGATACTTGCTCAAAATCTACTCTTTGAAAGGAGTGTGAATATGTTGATAAACAGCTTTGTTCTGCCGTATCTTCTGTGAAGGTAACAAACATTTTATCTTGTTTATAAAGATAATGAGTATCTACATCAGTCTGCAGAAGATAATATTATTCTTTACAATGTTGAAAGGAATTATGCAACTACCATCATGACTAACAGAACAATGGTATGTACCTTTTTAATTGATAAAAAAGCAGAAAAGTACAATTGCATTTCGAGTCCCAATTTAAAAGTGAGACTTGAACCTAATCTACATCTTAATCTTTCAGAAACAAGTTAATGCTTCAAATTATGTGTTGTCATCAGACCAGTATTTCATAGCTCTGGAAAGCAATTATTCAAAGGTAATAATTTTAATAGATCTCTTAATGAAATGCTTCATTTCATGTAGTGGGGTTTTTTATTGTAATTACCATAGATTAATACTTTTTGGTACTTTCTTGAGATGGGGGTAGGCTGTGAGAAGGCAGCTGATTATTTGCAATTGGATTATCTTTTTCCAAGCTAATAATATTTTCTTGCTTAATTTATGCAGCTATGGAGATACTCTTATACAGCGTCATACCACATTTATGATCTCATATATGGGTAAGGCCTGATATTTCTTACAGAGAGCTGTGGTAAATGCATTGTAGTGGATGTGCTTGCGAACATTCACTGAAAAACTGCAGTAACGTGACCACCATCCTGCTTTGCTTTTGCCTGAATCTATCAAGTTACTTGTTAGCTTACAAAAAAAAATGTTCCTTAAGAAAATCATACATTTTTTTCATTTACTCGTCCTGGTATCTGGATTGAGATATATTCCATGTCCTAAAACTTTCACTGCTCAGGATTCTCTTTTTTCTTCTTCTTTGCATAATTTTCTCCCACCCCATCTTGGCTGCTTGAGTGCACCTCAGGCTCACACCTGACATCTCCATGCCCTTCTCCATTCTTTTTATTGTTGATCCAATCTTTAGCTTTCCTAAAACTCTCACATGTCCTTTAGGGCTCCAGTGATCTTGTAACAGTCCCCATCCTACATTCCTCAAAAGTTTACATCTTCTCCTATGGCATTTGTTCTCTTTCCTAAGACCTTTCCCAAACTACTCCTCCTTCCACACAAATCCAATGGAGTTCATCTGCTCATCTGCTCCCCAGTCACCTTTTTATGCCATAAGTAGCAGTGTGATCAAATGCTTCTTACTTCTGAGCAACAGGGGCTGCACAGAGCTGTGCCATTTTGGGGAAACTGTTGGCTCAGGGTGACAGGAAGAAGTTGCTGCAGGCTAATGTGAGTGCAGTGGTAGAGCATGTGGGTCATGATCCTTAACAGGTGCTGTAAGTGCTGCCGTTCCGCTTGGCTCAGCATGCTCTGTCCTGAGCTCGCATTTCCCAATGGCTTGCTGAGACTGTAATGCTGATTGCAAGTAGAGTAAATGACAGTAGATGCTTGTGCAGCACTTGAAAAGAGGTAAGGCTGGCTTCTTAGGCTGTTGATTAATTTTTCAAAGGGTTAAGTTTAAGCCTTTACCAGCGCTGGTGCACACCACCATGTTACTGCATGTCTCTGCCTGCCTTAGTCATGCATTACTCAAGAAACAATAAGCAGCTAGAAAATACAGCCCTTTGTGAATTTTTTATTAATGTACAGTATGAAGAGCCATTTGCACTGTGCACAAAAAGCCATCTCAACTTCTTTCCTTTTTTTAGTGGTTTTGTAACAGAAAATCAGCTTCCACATAAAGTTCAGTATATATCCTGGTCGCCCGTTGGACACAAATTGGTTAGTAAAGATAATTGTTACAACTGATTTGCTTTGTGTGGTTACAAGACATTTATCTGCCTTCAGTTTTTATTCTGTTAGACCATATTTTTGACAGGCCTGTGTGTATTAATCTTGGTTATGCACAAGAATGAAGAAGAAAACAGTTTTAACTTGTTAAAATTTAACTTGTCTGTGTCTCAGTAGAAAAATAATCCATGTTCTCAGCTATTTTATGTTTAAGTTCACTCACTGGTCTCTTATGAATAATTGACCAAAATAATTGTATATAGGATTAAAGGTATTTTCAAGGCCTGAAGGTCAGTGGGTTTTCCTATGACACTGTATAATACATCAATTTACTACATAGATTTAAAGATGCAGTATTTAAAATCTATTCTAAAATTTTTACTCTAGGAAATGGCTGGCAGATTCTTATTACAAATAATGCTACTTTCTTTGTTTTTAATAGCTCCTTGACAGTCATGTGTGTATTTCTCAGTAATTGTAATAGAACTATTGCATAGCATAATAATTTTATAAACATTTTATTTTTGTTTCCAAAACATCAGCCCAATAATAGTCAGTGGCTTTTTAAGCTGCTGATCCATTACTGACAAAATATTTGTGCAAGAAAAAAAATTTCGAACATCAGATTCATTTCAAAAAATACCCAATGGGCTAAATATGAATGAAAAATTTATTAGGATTTTTTTCCATGTTCTAGTATTAGTTCTCTCACTTAAATATATTATTTCCTTTATCAAGAATTCTGGAAACAGAACACAATGAGGATAGTTTCCTGTCTTTTTAGTACTAATAGACTGTGATGTTTTTACATAATAGTCTTGAAGTGGTCAAGGTCTGACTGGATGGGGCTCTGAGCAACCTGGTGTAGGGGAAGGGATCCCTGCCCATGGCATGGGGGTTGGGACAAGGTGATCGTTAAGGTTCCTTCCAACCCCAACCATTCTATGATTCTGTAGTCCTTGTATTGTATCTAGGAGTTTCAGGAGTTGCTTTGTTTCCCATTTGGAGCACAAAGCAGTTAAAATGGTATGATGATGTTGCTGCCAAATGCTTACAGCTTCAAAAGGCAGGATTTTCTAAGAAATTGATGTTCCTGGTGCTGGTTTCTTAAACATATGTCCATTCATTTGATTGAAATTTAGAGATATCCAAGACTTGCAAGCATTCCTTACAAGAACTCTCTTTTGGCAACTAATTTACTGGAAAGCATCAAACCAGCCCAGACAGAGTAAAGCTTTTTTTTGTCTCTTCTCACATCACCTAAGCTTTTTGACAGATTTAGAAAAGTCCCATTATTTTTTTTTCAGTCATTCTGTATTTGTGTTTATCTTCTACTTTTGATGGAACGGTCACAAAACACTTTGAAGGTCTCATAAAAACTCAGCAATTTGAATGAGTTTCAAATTTTCCAATTTTTTTCATGATTTTACATACACAATGTACAATTTATTTGCTGAAGTACTTACTTTTGAGGAATTTGCAAGGGCTATTAGTGTAGCATTTATTTCTGTTTCTGTATTCATTAGGTCTTGTTGGTGTGATGTAAGAGCACTGACTACAGATCTTACTCTAACTCCTGTTATTGAGTATACTCATACGAAATTCTTTCTCATCTTTAGGTATATGTATATGAGAATGATATCTATTTGAAACAAAGTCCAAGAGAGGCACCAATTAAAATAACTAGTGATGGAAAACAAAATGAAATTTTTAATGGGATTCCTGATTGGGTCTATGAAGGTAAGTAAATCTTGAAGGGCAACAACTAACATGATGAATGCTTTGTTTAGATTACCTGGTTCTCACAATCCATTCTAAAATATCTGTGATTATACTTTTTTTTAGATCCCTAGATTACTTCATTTCCTTATTTTATTTGCTGTACAATGACTGAGTTTTGTTTTCATAGTGTCTAACCAAAATCCTGAGTCTTTGTTACTGAAACTATATCAGAACTGCACATGTTTGACTTCCTGTTTATGCACAGGGAGTGGCTGGGAATTAAGCTGTAATGGGAGTTTTAATTTTAGAAATTGGAATTTTGGCACTTCAGTGCATCCAAAAAATGACAAAGGAAACACATGCACCCAAGTGGGTTAAATGGGATCTGTGTGCCTCTTTTGAGAGTTAAGGCCTTTCAGAAATGAGATGTATTGCAGGATGTTTGATGTTATTTACACATATTTTAACTGTCTTTACATGTCTAGGTCACTGAGCAGAATGCTAAATAGATTAGAAGATAGATTACAATGATAAACTAATATTTTTTTTTGTTTTTCCTCAGAGGAAATGCTAGCAACAAAATATGCACTGTGGTGGTCTCCAAGTGGAAAATACTTAGCATATGTACAATTTAATGATTCTGACATACCAGTTATTGAATATTCATATTTTGGTGAGGACCAGTATCCTAGAAAAATAATTATCCCATACCCAAAGGTATGTTTTATCATTATTTTGCCTTCCTTTCTGTTGAGAAATGAATTATGAAAATTATAAAAAGAAATAGTCATATTACAGTGTTTAAATTGATTATGGCTTAAATTAAAGGAAACAAACTTAGGCCAAGTTCAGAAAAGCTGTAGATACATATAAATATAAACCATAAAAATAGCATCAGTGAAAAAAAACTACAAATATAATAACAGTGAAATAAATGGAATTACTCATGTAAGCAAAAAGCATGTGCAAAAAAGCAGGCTTGTGTGGTCAAGCCTTGCTTTTTTCAATTCAGTTTACTTATTGTGATGTGTTAAGTATGCAGTTGTTATTTTTCATTACAGTAAATAAAGTATGAGACATTCTTTGTTTTTAAAAATAAAGGCTATGACAGCTTCAGTTTATTTGCACACTTCATAGGGCTTTTGATCTCAAGGGGCTTTGGATTTTAATTGCTTTCAAGTGCCAGATCTAAGGCAAGATGGTTTGGGGTTGGCATTTCTTCAGCACGCATTAGAGAGCTCTACTGGCTCTTATCATGTTCATAGGATTGCAAGGGGTCATTTAATGTATCTTAAGAAGTTACTCACCTGTCAGCTGGGTGGGTTGCAGCTCTGAATTAAAACATGGAGGAGAGTTAAAACACTAATAATGTATGCAATGAATAACCAACCATGAAATCAGTTTAAGCAACCAATTAACAGCTGGGATATCAAACAGCACTTGCAGTCCTGTGAATATATTCCTGAAGTTTCGTGCTGAAGTAAGTGTAGTGTGTGTTGCAAAGATCCACACTGCAAACAGAACACTGGTTCCCATCAAGCATGTTTCCTGTATAGAAAAGCACTAATTTGACTGTTTAAAAGGTTTTATTCTTTATATATTAAATGATACAAAATTATGCAATCTACTACTGTTGTAGTGTCAGTCTGAGATCTTACAGGACCACATTTGCCCTGTTATACTCAACTGAATACATATTTTGTAACCCATCTTCTTTCTTGCAAAACATGTTGTAATATTCCTTGATCTGAATTGTTCAGAGCCTGGTTTGAATAACCTGATACATTTTCTTTGAAGGCTGGGGCTAAAAATCCTACTGTTAAAGTGTTTATTGTAGACACTACTTACCCTGAAGTGTTTCATCCTAAGGAGGTGCCAGTTCCTGCAATCATAACATCCAGGTAGCGTGCCCTTAAATATGTCTTTTCTTGTTTTAAAAAAGTTTTTCCCTATGTGTTTTAAATGCTTGAGCCTCTGACTTGTCCTGTTTCCAACAGGAGACTGTCCTATTAATCTCATAGAAGAATCAGAAGCTAACTAGAAATGTTGTATTTTGATTTAACCTGTCCATGTGATACATTGTTATAAAGGGCAAAAAAATATTCTAAAACAATGGAAGCTTTGCTTCTTCCACAGTGCAATATGGGAGATACAATCTGTAGCAATGCTCCCAAGTTCATGTTGTCTAATAACGACCATTTCTTTCTTTTTTCTTTTATTTTTCAGTGATTACTACTTTACTTGGCTTACTTGGGTAACAGATACTCGAATTTGTGTGCAATGGCTAAAGAGAATCCAGAACTTTTCAGTCTTAGCTATTTGTGACTTCAGAGAACATTCAAATACTTGGGACTGTCCAGAGGTAATGATGTTGGAAATGTAAATTTATCATTTTCTAACGCTTGCCATAATTGCATTTTAGAGTGTTTGATCATATTCATCTTTTATCTTACTCAATATTTTAATGAATGGAGAAGGGATGAAAAAGTATTATTTACTCCAACAAGAAATTGAATCACCAAAACAAAACAAAACAAAACAAAAACAGAAAAATGCTATTGAAAAGCTTTTAATACTGTTTAGTCCCTTCTTACTTCATCACATCCAAAAGGGGAATCTATCATTTTTTAAAAGAAAATCTTATTATTATACCATGTTGAAATTTGATACTGACTAAATCATGTCTTTGGTGATTAATGTTAAATTAGTTTAAAGAACATACAGATTAAAAGAAGGCAAGTTTTCAGGAGGAAGAAATTATTCTGACTTATCAAGTCTACAGTTGAAGAGAGCAGGCAAGTTCTCAGAAACACAATCCGATCTGAAAAGAAAAGTTCAAACTAATTGCAACAATAGCTCTACATTTTGTTCAAATATATCCTCTATGATTTAGACATTTTGGAGGGAC
>VWZD01013335.1:36761-50753 GCA_013396695.1 Sakesphorus luctuosus | reverse complement strand
CCCATATCTCGTTTGCATCGAGCCCCTGGCAGGGCAGGCGGGCAGCACACGGAGCTCGGGGAGGCACACGGAGCTCAGGGGGGCACACGGAGCTCAGGGCGGCACACAGAGTTCAGGGAGGCACACGGAGCTCGGGGGGGCACACGGAGCTCGGGGCGGCACACGGAGCTCGGGGCGGCACAACACAGGCACTGACCCTGTCTTACTCTAGTGCCAGGCTGTCCTGGTTGGCACCCGCTGCGGTTTGCTGGTACCCGCCTTCCCCCTGCGCTGGGGACACGGCAGTGCTCACACCTGGAGAGAATTTATTGGGGAGAAAGAAAGGCGGCTCCTCGGCCAGCTGGGCATGGCCAGAGCAGCCTGTTTGCTCTGCTCTGTGTCCCGGGGGGGCAGCTTGCCCTTCCTTCCCTCACCAGTTATAGGGTTGGTCAGAGTGAAGGCCATGGGGACAACAGCTCTGGGTAGACACAGGGACATGGGGGCACATCAGCCCTGGGCAGACACAGCAGTACCAACACAGTGTCCACACTCCACTCCAGCCCCATCACTCGATCACAATAAGGTTTATTTTGATCATTGCAGGAAGACACACATGGACCAACCCATCATTTTGTTCTTCAAATGGCTTCAAGAGCAGCTCTCAGAGTTTCCCATGGCCAGGCTGGAGTTGATGAGCCCAGGATGGTCACCAGTGCCAGCTCTGCTCATCTCTGAGTGCAGGTCTCTGGCCAGCACTAAGGCAGGACGTGTCTTTGCTGGTCCCACCACCCTGTCCAGCCCCAGAGAAGTCCCTGCACCACAGAACCACAAGCTATGCTGAGTTGGAAGGGACCCACAAGGATCATCGAGGCCAACTCCTGGCCCTGCACTGGGCCATTCCCAAGGGTCACACTGTGTGGCTGAGCCCTCCTTGAGCCCTCACAGCCTTGGTGCAGCACCCACTGCCCTGGGGAGCCTGTTCAGTGCCCACCAACCTCCAGGGGAGAACCTTTTCTAAAATCCAACCTAACCCTGCCCTGACACAACTTCAGGTCCCCACAGAGCAGAGCTCAGTGCCTGCCCCTCCTCTGCCCCTGCAGTGAGGTCTCCCCCCAGCCTCCTCTTCTCTCCAGCTGAACACACCAAGTGCCCTTCCCCTCCAGGCCCTTCTCCATCCTCACTGCCCTCCTGTGGATGCTCTGATGGCTTCACATCTTCCTTACATTGCAGTGCCCAAACCTGCCCCCCATACAGCCCCTCAGCAGAGCCCCTGTGCCCTCCTGCACGGCCTCCCTGCCATGTGCCCATCCTCACTGCCAGCCCCAGACAATGCTCCCACAGTGGCCTCTCGTGCAAGGGCAGCACAACTGCCAATTAATGAAGAGCTCTCGGATGCTGCCAGGGCTCACGGGCCCAGTTGGCCACCCAACTGTCCCCACGGTGGACAGTAAGACAAGGCAAGAGCTCTCAATCAGTTTAGGGCCTTAAAAGCAGTGACTCACCAACAGACAACCATTTATTTTAACATTGACCAATAATTCTGGTATTGTTCCCGGGGTATAAATGCCACAGTGTTTCCTGACAGTGGCCTTGTCCTCTTCACAAATGATTTCAATCAAATGAAGAAGATAAATCCCATAGTGAGTGTTTCTGGGAATGGGTTTGCAAAGAGTGTGAGGCAGCCCAGGAAGCAAAAAATGAGTCCAGTTTTGGGCCCTTCCCCTCTCAGAGTCCCCACAAGTTTAACTGGGGACATACCTGGCTTTTCAAAGAGCCTGCATGGTGAGCACAAACCACTGCCATCCTCTGCATGTTCACTGAGCTGGCACAGCCAGGATGGAATTGAATTCCTGGGAATGGGCTCCCAACCTATAAAACAAGGGGAGAGAAGGAGTGGCCCACACACACCAAGCAAGGAGCCCCAGTCACACTTCCAGGGGTTCTCCAACACCCCCGCACTCCAGAAAGGGCTTTGCCTTCGTGGGAACCTGGGGCTGAGAACCCTCCAGGCAGTCCCCGCAACCTGTGGCAGGTATTTTGGAGGAGCAAGTGGAGGGTGCTGCTCTTTGGGGAGTTGGCTGGCACTGCTGCAAGGAGCTGCTCTACGTCTGGAATGAAGGATTCGAGGGCAGAGCAAACAGCCTGGTAAGTGAGGCTCTTTCTGCTGATTCCATAACAAGCAGGTGTTTTGGGTGTGGTGCAGTTTCCTTACCTGTTTTCTGTAATAAATCACAGGTGATGCCAGTCCACCCAGCAGTGGGTGACCATGTGGCAGGTCAGACAGCCCTGCTGGGTGGCAGGAGGAGCTGGTGGGGCCTCTGGGATGGTTCCAGCAGCAGGAAGTGAAGAGCAGCTGTGGGACCTTCCAGGGCAGTGCAAGGATTCCAACCCTGCCGAGACACCGGTGGGTGAGAGGAGCAGCTCCCCCAGGGGAGGATGGGAGGGCAGATGAGTCTGTAGGCTTTGTGCTGCCCACCCCAGGAGCTGCCCCATCCATCCCTCTGACCTCTTCAGGCCACGGAAACCCTCAGGACACCCCTAGCACTGCCAGCAGCTGCCCAAAGCCAACCTGGCAGATCCTGGGAAGCGCCACTTCTTTTGGGAACGACCAGATATGAAGGCCCCTTTCTGTGGCCAACTCTGCCCTCCTGCATCTGCCAAAGCCACCACGTTTCCTCCACCTCTCTCCAGCACCCCTCCCCACTGCTGGGGACCCTGGTGGCTTCTTTCAATAGTTGTTTTCTTTCTGCTTAAGACAGCCCTGCTTCTCTGCGGGGAGAAAGCCCCGTTTGTGGGGCGCAGCTGCATTTCAAAGGTACATTGTTGGGGAGTTATGAATTTGCATGCCTTTACTAATGTGTGGAAACAGGAGAATTCTTTTGCTTTTTAATCGAAATTGATGTTATTCCTCTGCCAGTGGTACCCGAGGAACTGTTTTGTTCCATTTCCTCTCCTTTCATGCAGCCCTATTTATGTTTGGATCTGGTTTGCTGCCACCAAGACTCATTGTCACTGCCACCAGTGGCTCAGGCTGGCCAAGTCCAGCAGCTGTGTGTTTAATGCCTCCCCTCACTAAGGTTTATTTCCTTGACAACATGGGCTTGTTTGAAGCAACTTTCCTCCCTTTAAGAAGAAAGAAAGAAAGAAAAAGTCCCTTTCCACCCTTTCCAGTGCTCCTTTTTATTTTTTTCTTCTTTTCCCTCTTTTTTTTTTTTCCTTTTTATTTTGTTTTCCAGCTTGCAGGAGGGAGTGGGAGTTTGGGGTGTGAATACCGTGGCTGCCCCCAGCTCCTCCTGTGAGGGTGCCCGTTTCCCCCCACCCCAAAGCTCTGCCTGTGCCTCCCTCGCCCTGCACTCTCCAATGGAACACCTAGGTGGCCAAGCGGGACCCGCTGACCTCTATATCCTGTTCCTTTCTCCGCGCTTTGCTGCCGCTTTGCTCGATAAAAGGCGAGAGTGAGAGATAATTAACAAAAAACATGGCCCTCGGACAATGAAACAACTGGCCTTGGCCAGCCAGAAATTTATCCTGGTTTTCTAGGTGAACTTTCTCCCATCAATCTTTCCTTTAACCTCCGTGTTAGTGGAAGCAATAGGAACACCCCCTGCCCTCCCCCGAGCAAATGCTTTCTTTTGAGGGGGAACAAAACGCGGGAGCGGCGAGGGCCGAGGTAAAATCTGGGTGGTATCGTGCCCGCACAAAGCCCCCAGTGTTCCCCGGCCGGGGCTGCTGTTTTACAGCAGGGGAGGGGACAGCATGAATGGCCCGAGGATGTGAAACAATCCTCGCGATTGAGGCGACAAACCCATCCTCTGTTCCGCCGGGAGGGCAACAAACCCAGCGGAGAGCGGGGCAGGGGAGGAGGGAAACCCGGACGGCTCCGGCGGGGAAAACCTGCCCGAGCCCCAGAGCGCGGCCGGGACGAGCCGGGGCGGGTGGGGGAAAGGCATCTGCGGCTTTGAGGGGTCACCCCCGCGGCTCTGGGGTGTCACCTGCGGCTCTGGGGTGACACTTGCGGCTTTGGGGTGTCACCCCTGCAGCTTTGGGATGTCGGGGCAGCCCCAGGGACAAAGGCTGGGGTGTCACGCTCGTGGCTTTGGGAGGTCAGGGCTGCCCCAGGGACAAGGGCTGGAGTGTCACCCCTGCGGGTTTGGGGTGTTGGAGTGGCCCAAGAGACAAGGGCTGGGGGTTAGGGTGTAACCCCTGAGGCTTTGGGGCGTTGCGACAGCCCCAGGGCTGAGGGACAAAGGCTGGGGGCTGGGGTGTCACCCCTGCAGCTTTGGGGTGTCGAGGTGGCCCCAGAGACGAGGGACAACGACTGGGGTGTCACCCCCGCAGCTCTCGGGGATCGGGGCGGCCCCGGGGCCGGGGGACAAGGGCTGGGGGTTGAGGGGTCACCCCTGCGGCTCTCAGGAGTCGGGACGGCCCCGGGGCTGGGGGACAAGGGCTGGGGTGTCACCCCCGCGGCTCTTGGGGGTCGGGGAAGCCGCAGGGCTGGGGGACAAGGACAGGGGTGTCACCTCTGTGGCTTTGGGGTGTCGGGGCGGTCACAGGGCCGAAGGACGAGGGCTGGGGTGTCACCCCCGCGGCTCTCGGGCGTCGGGACGGTCCCGGGCCCGGGGGACAAGGCTGGGGGATCTTTGTCCCAGGGGCAAAGCACAACAGTCGCTCAGCGGCGGCATCTCCGGGGCTGCCCCGAAACCCGCGGCAGGCGCAGCCCAAAACGATTGGCGGTGGCGTGGGGACAATACGGATCCACTTCAGGTCCCCTCGAGAGGGTATTATGGGCAGGGAAAATATTTGTGCTCTGAAGATGACACTCTCCATTCTGTTAATGGCTCTCAGCCGGCGCTGACAGCCCCGCTCGCCGCTCTCCTGGCAGTTGTCTGGGCTGCTTCCCTCTCAATGGGCAAAGCATCCCCTTTCTGCCAGCGAGACAATTCCATTGTGTTCACCTACTTGAGAAGAGGGAAAGGTGACTATGAGGGCATGGGGCATTGTAAATGACCAATAAAACACGGGCTGAAAAGCTCCTCTCCAATAAATTAGGAGTCTCTGCTCCCGGTGGGGTTGGGAAAGGCACGTTCGGCCTCGAGGAGGGAGAAGTTTATGCAAAGCTGATGCAGCTTGATCACTTTTTTTTTTGCCCAACCCTTTTATTACTTGCAAAAATGAATTGCTATTTTCTTTAAAAAGCTGGACCAGTTTTGCACTTGGCAATATGACACAACAGCCCAACGAGACGCATCAACAGGGGCTGCTGACAACAGCAAAAAGGTGATGCCCTCGTGGATTAAACACTGAGAGCTGCTGGAAGTGCCTTTGGAAAAGAATTTGGTGTTTTGCTGTGCAGGGAGTAGTAAAAGGATGAGCAAGAAATTTTGCATTTCCAGAGAAATCATAGCCAGGCCATTGACTTTCACCTTCTCCAAGGACAAAAAACCAAACCAAACCAAACCAACAAAACAAAACCAAACCAAACCAAGCCAAACCAAACCAAACCAACAAAACCAAACCAAACCAAATCAACCAAACCAAACCAAACCAACAAAAACAAACCAAAAAAAACCAAAACAAAGCAAGCCAAACCAAACCAAATCAACCAAACCAAACCAAGCCAAACCAAACCAAACCAAGCCCCTCTTTGCCGGGGCAGATCGTTATCTGGATTTTAAGCTGAGCATCTTTGATACAAGCCCCACTTGGTGAATACACAATATTCACAATATGCACAATAAAAACACAAGGGCAAGACAGGGACACTCCTCTCCCAACAGCCAACAAGATTTATTCTTCATTATCACTCATATATGTATTTACTTGGAAAGGCTCCACAGTTTACCAGAACTTCTGGGGGGTTTTACTTGATCTTCACTTATTTGGGGTGCCCAAGCCAGAGCAACTTTTTGAGAATACCATCCCTCCTCCTGCTCTGCAGCCTTGAAAATGCCACTTTCGCAATGAACTGGTTGCCAAAATGGTGGCTGAGGGTTTGAGTTCCTTCTCAGAAATAAACACCCACCCAGAGGGTCTCAGGTTTGCCTTCCAAAGCAGAGCTTCCTCCAGGGAAGAGCCACCATGGGAGGGCACCTTGAAGAAAAGGTTTTTCTGCTTGGGGTCCCACTAGGAGGGCAGTGCAGTTTTTATTCTTTAGGTTGGCACACAAGCAGCAGAAGGGGAAGCCAAAGGAATTCGGGGTGGCAGTGGCAGCACTGCTGGCACTTGGAGCACTGAGGAAACCTTTGGCATCTCTTATAAAGCACCATCATTCTGTGCCCACTGCAGCCCAAAGTGTAACTGTGATGATGCTCCTGCTCTGGAGAGGGAAGTTGGCCAAAGTCCAGTGAGTTTTACTCTTTGTAGTGTGATGATGGCACATGAGCAACTTTCAGAAAAGGGATGCACTTCATTCCGGGGTGGATTTTCCTGAACTCTCATCAGTTGTCTGCAGATTATACTCAGAGATCCCAGACTGGTTTGAGGTGGGAGGGACCCCAAAGCCCACCCAGTGCCACCCCTGCCATGGGCAGGGACACCTCCCACCAGCCCAGGCTGCTCCAAGCTCTGTCCAGCCTGGCCTGGGACACTCCCAGGGCTGGGAAGAAGATGACAAGGCTGGAGAATGGAGCCCTGAGGGACAGCAGTGTCTGATGATGGCACAGGCTGCTCCTGTTAACCCACAGTGAGTTGGTATCTGTGCCCTGTGCCCAACACGGCTCCAACCTGGAGTGGGCACTCTGCCATCTCAACAGATGGGCCTGAGCAATTTCAGCTGAGAGACTGTGTGTGTCCATCAAACCTGTTTGTTTATGGAGCTGTTCCCAGCCTGGAAAATCAGCACCTATGATGGGGTGACCAGAAGGACAACTCTGTCAGCCCTGGAGCTCACCTGCCCAGCAGGGAGTGCAGCCTGCAGGTCTCTCCTCCTTTATTCCTCTGTCCCACAGCAGGGAATTCCATCCTTGCAGAGGTGGGGTCGTGCCCATGGCCAGGCTGTCATGGTCCCTGTGCCTGGAGGAGTGTGGCCTGCTGGGGACAAGGTGCTGACAGTGCCCAGAAAGGGGGCACTTCAGCCCTCTGCACATCATCACATCTCGCCCCATGTCTGGTGCCAAACACCACCAGGCCAAGCCAAAGATGTGTGAGTGCAGTGCAGGACAAGGTGTTCAGTGCCAAGGGAGGACAACAGGAGTCAGTTCTGAGATAGCCTTGGCTGAGGAGATGGGGCAGGGAGGGTTAAACACCCCCCTTGGATCACAACTACCCACCAGCCTCCAACCTGCACAGTGTGGGCAGCACCAGTGAGTTGGCCCTCGGCTGTCCCCTGCCCTGTCCAGGCAGAACCTGGAGCTGCTGGGCATGGGAGCAGCCAGGTGAGCCCCACCTGACACTGGCAGATTTGTTCCTCAAGCTGCTGTACCAAATATTATCACTTGCTTTAATCTTCCTCCCCCTGTGCTCAAACCTGCAAACGTGACAGCTTTGAGGGCCTCATTCTGCATCACCACTGGCAAGAAGACGTGGGGCAGAGTGGTGGATGTGCCCTTCAGGAGCAAACAGCAGTCCCAGAGGGGATTTGCTGTCTCTCAGGTGCTGCCTTTTAATGGCCAAGTGGGCAGGTGCCCTGTGCCCTCTGCCACTCCCTGAGAGGGGGTTGTGGTCAGTGGGAGCCAGGCTCTTCTCCCAGACAACAAGTGACAGAACAAGGGGGAACTGTCTCAGTGTTCAGGTGGGACATCAGGAGGGATTTGTTGCTGCAAAGGGTGGGCAGGCACTGGCAGGGGCTGCCCAGGGAGGGTTGGAGTGCCCAGCCCTGGAGGTGCCCAAGGCAGGACTGGCCGTGGCACTCAGTGCTCTGGGCTGTCACTTTTCTAATCTTAGTGATATAGAACTGCAGAAGAGGAGATAAAATGTTAGTCCCTATTTCAGAAGTCACAGAATCCCAGAATAGCTGGGGTTGGGAGGGACCTCTGGAGACCACCCAGCCCAACCCCCTGCCCAGGCAGGGGCACCTGGGGCAGGTGGCACAGGAACACCTCCAGGTGGGTTGGGGATGTCTCCAGGGAGGAGACTCCACACCCTCCCTGGGCAGCTGTTCCAGGCTCTGCCACCTCCATGGAAAGAAGTTCTGCCTCATGTTGAGCTGGAACTTGTTGTTTAGTTTATGGCCATTGCTCCTCATTCTGTCTCTGGGCACCACTGACAGGAGTCCTCTCACCCCAGAGTGAATCCAGGGGAAAAAGATGGAAAACTCAGAAAGTCTTTACCTGACTCAAAGGTAATTTTCTGACAGAGCTGCAGGAGGGCCCTGGTTTGTCCCTTCAGCTGTGCACGTGTCCTCAGAGAGCAAAAGGCCTCATTTGGTATGAAAATCACACACAGCAGATCCTTAAAGGTCCCACGTGAGGCCACTTGGCTGCACGTCCTTCCCTGCTCAAGGGATGGTCTTGACAAAGCTGCAAACTTGTCATGGGATAGTTCTGTGGAGAGAAGGAGGTTCCTTTGATTTTTCCTTCCTCTTGGAAGGCCCCTCCTGCCTGGCACTGCTAACAGGGAAACTCCAGCATTGTCCTGTCCCTCTCCCTCAGCAGCATCTTCTTCCCAGATGGGACACATCAGCCCTTCTCAGATCTGCTCATCTTCCTCTTTCAACACCATTCCCTTGACATCCCAAATTACAACCAAATGGGGAGAGCAGGAACGAGCCTGAAATCAATTGCAGATCACTCCAAAGGAAGAGATTTATGGTGAAGATAAATCAGTGGAACCTTTGAGGGGAGATCCAGGAATTCCTGCCTCGGCCCTTGACATATTTAGGACCTGCCAAGCCAGCCTGAGGTCCTTGGGCATCCCAGGGATGGCTCTTCCCTGCATGGCCAAGCAGAGCTGGCAGAGCCCCCCCTGCACCTGGCTGGGAAGGAGCAAAGCTGCACGGTCTTTGCCTTTGAGCTGCACTTGGTGGGGAGGGAACCCCGTGTTTCCCAAAGGGTGAGGAGCAGCACAGGCAATAAATAAACCTCCTTCATTTCCAAGCCAGGGGAACCAATGGCACCCAGGAGCAACCCTGAGTCCCCAGAGACACTGAGGGGAATGTGGGGACATTAATGGGAAGGAAACAGGGGGGTTGGCAGAGCAGAGGGGGCCTGATCCCCTCCCTGGAGCCTGAGGGCGAGTTCCTGAAGTCAGCAGGAGCAGGATGGTTTCCAGTCACTAGAAAGGAGAACATGGGTTTAAAACCTCCACTCTTTAACACATCTTTCTTTCTTTCTTTCTTTCTTTCTTTCTTTCTTTCTTTCTTTCTTTCTTTCTTTCTTTCTTTCTTTCTTTCTTTCTTTCTTTCTTTCTTTCTTTCTTTCTTTCTTTCTTTCTTTCTTTCTTTCTTTCTTTCTTTCTTTCTTTCTTTCTTTCTTTCTTTCTTTCTTTCTTTCTTTCTTTCTTTCTTTCTTTCTTTCTTTCTTTCTTTCTTTCTTTCTTTCTTTCTTTCTTTCTTTCTTTCTTTCTTTCTTTCTTTCTTTCTTTCTTTCTTTCTTTCTTTCTTTCTTTCTTTCTTTCTTTCTTTCTTTCTTTCTTTCTTTCTTTCTTTCTTTCTTTCTNTTCCTTCCTTCCTTCCTTCTTCCTTCCTTCCCTTCCCTCTCCCTCCCTCCCTCCCTTCCTGAATTCCTGAATTCCTTTTTTCTATAAACATGATACCTAAGGACAAAAAAATCTCAATTATCACGTTTACATCAAAGGTCCTGATTTCTGTTAATTTACTGTGGAAAAATTATCAAATTACAGCCCTGAGTACCTGAGCATATTGCTGGGTTTGTTCCTTTCCCTTTCACGAGGTTTAATTTGGCTTTGAAATCACCAGTGCAGCTTCAGGAAGGAGGAGTTTTTCTGTGTGAGGAAGGGCAGTAAAACGTGGGAGTTTGTTTGTAATGTCTCTGCCTGGGCTAATTTGCCTCCTTGTTGTAACATGCTCTGAGGGTCCCTTAAAAGACATCCCAGGTGCCAGTGATCACATCCCAGTGAGGGTTGGGAAGGTGCTGGGATCCCACCTTAACCACGGGCATCCTGTGAGGGGCAGGAGATGGGACTTGGAGCCTCCCCAGTGCCACCCCTGCCATGGGCAGGGACACCTCCCACCAGCCCAGGCTGCTCCAAGCCCTGTCCAACCTGGCCTGGGACACTCCCAGGGATTCAGGGGCAGCCACAGCTGCTCTGCCCACCCTGTGCCAGGGCCTGCCCACCCTCCCAGCCACCAATTCCTGCCCAATATCCCACCTGTCCCTGCCCTCTGGCAGTGGGAAGCCATTCCCCTTGTGCTGTCCCTCCATCCCTTGTCCCCAGTCCCTCCCCAGCTCTCCTGGAGCCCCTTTGGGCACTGGAAGGGGCTCTCAGCTCTCCCTGGATCCTTCCCTTCCCCAGGCTGAGCAGCCCCAGGTTCCTGAGCCTGACTCTGGGTGTTCATGGTGTCTGTCTGTGACACATGGAACACTCAGATCTCACCAGAGGGATTTCCCTTTTGGACATTTGAGGCAACTGCAGAAAACTCCGTGGCTGTTCCCGTGGTCAGGCCCAGCACTCTCAGTGGTGGCCACACTGCTGGACCCCCAGGGAGCTCCCAGTTCCCACATTCCCCACAGCTCCTGCCCCTGGGGAATGGCCCCTTCTCCTGTTCCCTGGCCCATCAACTGCCCCTGCCTGCTGGGCTGAGCAGGGCACGGCTGCCAGAGGGGCTTGGCAAGGGGCAGTGGCCGAGGCTGCCACACGACGTCAAGGAAGGGCACAGAAAATGAAATAAACTCATTTCTGTAGCAGCAATCCCATAAATACCAATCCAGTGTCGATCAGTGAGGGCTCCTCCAGGGAATACACAGGGACCACCCCCAGCCTGGGACATCCTGGGGGCCCAGGGGGCTGCTGTGCCCTCCAGCAGGCACCTTGGCACAGTCACAGAATCCCTGCCAGTCCCTGCAGCCCACCCTGTGCCCCATGCCCACCTTGGCACAGCCCTGCCAGCCCCTGCAGCCCACCCTGTGCCCCATGCCCACCTTGGCACAGCCCTGCCAGCCCCTGCAGCCCACCCTGTGCCTCATGCCCACCTTGTCCCCCAGCCCAGAGCACTCAGTGCCACGGCCAGTCCTGCCTTGGGCACCTCCAGGGCTGGGCACTCCAACCCTCCCTGGGCAGCCCCTGCCAGTGCCTGCCCACCCTTTGCAGGCAGAAATTCCTGCTGCTGTGCCCCCTGCCCCTGCCCTGGCCCAGCCTGAGGCCGTGCTCTCTGCTCCTGTCCCTGTGCCCTGGGGCACAGCCCGACCTCCTGTCATGGCTCCCCCTCCTGGCAGGGATTGCAGAGCCAGAAGGTGCCCCCTGAGCCTCCTTTGCTCCAGCTGAGCCCCCCCAGCTCCCTCAGCTGCTGCTCCAGCCCCTGCCCAGCTCATTCCCTGCCCTGCACACCCTCCAGCCCCTCAGTACCCATTCCATGAGCCCCAGAACTGGGCACAGCACCTGCTTCCCATTGGAACAGGGACCACACTGGCACAGCCAGGCAGCTCCAGCAGCTGCCCCAGGGCACGTGGGTACCACCTGAGGAGAAGGGTGGCCTTTTCCTCTGCTTGAGACCACTGGCAGGTTGGCAGGTGAGTGAAGCAAACGTGCCTGTACTGCCCAGGTAGGAGAGAGATTTCCTTTTGCCTTAGGTTTGCGCCCCCAGGATGCCTGACAGGACTCACTGGAACTGGGAATGGAGCCGGGAATTTGTCCTGTTAGAGCTCAATAAACACTCCCCAAAGCGCTGCCTCGGGGGAGGCCCAACATCCCAGGGCTGCTGGGTGGGTTGGGGACCCAGAGCTCGATCCTTCATCCCACGCGGGCAGGAGAACGGGGTGAACTCTCAAGGTCCCCTTTGCACTTCCCAAAAGCTCCGGGTTCCCACCTGGCTGCGATCTCTGCTACAGATTCCCAGTTCAGGTCCCCGCTCCGAGTATCTGAGGCTGCCCCGGCAGGAGCTGGCACAGACCGGGGGCACTGCAAAGGTGGCACACGGGGGCAGCTTTACCCGGTGGGCAAACTCAGCCCTGTCCTGCCAGTCAGGGACGGATTTCTCTGGGTCCCATTTCCCCTTCAAAGCTCTGGGAAGTTCCAAAGCCTCGCGCGCTTGGAGCCGAGTCTGGAGTCACCAGTGGGACCAAACAGGAGTTGGGATCTCGTCCCTCCTGCCCAAACTGCTGCACCCCGTGGGACGGCTGATGGAACATCCCGGGTTTGGCCCGTGCCAGGTCCCTGCCTGGCAGCCAAGCCGTGCCAGGCAGGGGCGCAGCGGCCGCGGGAGGGGCGGCCGCAGTTCCCACCTCCGAGCAGAATTTGAAAATTGAAAGTAGCGTCTATTCAGCTCCTCCGGGCCGTTTCAAAGGACTTGTAAGGCTCCGGTTGCCATTGTGCTGCGGGTAATTCTGTGTCACAACTAATTACCGCCTAATAGCCGTTGTGGGGACAAAGTCCCGGGTTTAAAAGAGAAGTCTATTTCGTCTCGCATTCACGCCTAATCTGACCCTGAATAGCAGAGATTACATGAGGTAATACAGCAGTTATTTCTACCTGCTGTAGTTCATAAGCTCCATCTCCAGCTGAGGCAAAAACCCCCTCCCCCTTTACAAAGATTACTTGTCATTAAAATGCTCAGTAGCTTTTTTCTTTTTTTTCTTTTTTTAAATCTGGATGTTGCCTACACTTTCAGAAAGGTTTTTGAAGGAAGATTAGCAGGATTAGGAAAGGTTCACATATGTTCAGCTTCACTATTGGTATTCAAGACATCACAACTTCAGCACCACCCAGGAAGCCCAAGAAAACCCCGAGCGGAGCCAGAGAGGCAGAAAGAAAGAGGCCTCCTGGCCGGGGAGAGCCGAGAGCTCTGCAAAAGGCAAACAGCTGGGGCAGGGCCGGCCCGGGGGCGCTGCGGGGCTCCCCAAGCCTCCCCCTGCGGCAGGACCGGGGCTCGGCCCCGGCACCGCCCTCCGACTGGGGCTGAGCTGCCACCCTGGCACTGCCCGGCCACACGGACAGGGGGTTGCAGCCAAACAGGAGCCTTTCCATGGGCAACCACAGCCCAGGGGCACAACGTCCCCCAGCAAAGCAAGAGGGAAATGGTGCAGCACAGGAGACGTGTCTGAGCTGCACCTGCAGCATCGGGGGAGCTGCACACACCTGTGCTGAGTGGGCAACGGGGGGCACCGCCCCTGTGTGCCCAGGGGAGGACTGGCAAAGCACTGCAGGTGCCAGGGCAGAGCTCCCTGGGGCCCTCCAGGTCACCCTCAGCGTCCTCAGCCTTTTTCCTGGTGCCACCTCGCTCTGTCCTGCTGGGCACTGGCCAAGCAGTGGTACCAGAGCAGGGCCACAAGAGCCACCTGTGCCCTCAGAGACACTGACCCTCTGCAGGGCACAGGTGCCATCCCCAGGATGTGACCCAACACCAGGCAGTGGGTGGATTTATTCAGAGCTATGAGGGGAGCAAAGAAGGTTGGAAATGAAGGGGGAAAGGTCAGAGTGGAAACCAGCATGAAGCAGGTCCTTCTGGTAGACCTCAAAATGCCATTTACACCCTTTGCATCTTCTGAGAAAATGAGATTTGTCTGGAGACCTCAAAACGGCATTCCCACACTTTGCATTTTTTAAGAAAATGAGATTGTTGTGGTTTCAAATCTATTTGTACAGATCCACACCTGTGGGGGCTTCACCCTCTGAGGGGGCTTTGGAGGGTGTGAGGCTCAGGCCAAGCACTCCAGGCCCTCACTCCCAGCCCAGGAGGATTCCCTGGGGAGGCTCCATGTGGGACTGCAAAACCAATCAATGCTATTCAAGGCATTTCTATTTTCACTCCTGAGTATTTTCTTTAAGTGGTTCCAAAGCAACATGTGCTTTAAACCACTGTGTGTGCCTGGATCATGGGAGCCTGGGACACGTGGGAATGGGAAGGGGACAGGGATGGAGGGGGCCAGGGATGGGAAGGGGTCAGGGATGAGAGGGGGGTCA
>VWZD01013334.1:164-11237 GCA_013396695.1 Sakesphorus luctuosus | reverse complement strand
ATTTTTGCTTTAATTACAGTCACGTTTCTTCCAGTTTGGATGTGTTTGCTAGTTCTTATGCGTGTGTTGTGTAAAATGAAAATTAGACTTTACTCTGTTTTGTGCTGATACTGAAGATGGTACTAAACTAGGCAGAATGATTTATTGTATTTTAGTGGTTTCAGCTGTGATGGTCTAAGGATACAAATTAGTATTTATAGTGATATTTACCCAGTAAGCTTCTAGTAGGATGATGAACATGGAAAGAAATTGCAACCTGTGGACAACTAGCTGCACTTAAACTCAGACATTACCTGTTCCATCCTCATAAAACCAGCAACCATCTAAAACATGTTTGCATAAAAGTTTCAATTACTTTATACTGAGCTGCACTTGCAACAGAACCAGAAAAGAAATTCACAAAATAAGAGTAACACAAGGAAAATATAGTTTGAGAGGCTTGGCACCTCTAGCATGGCAAGAAAAATTTCAAAACACCCAACTATATTGAATACAATATGAAGTGGTAACTCATACAGTTCTTTTATACCACTCTGCTTTGAAAATTCCATAAAAGTTCATGAAATACTCTGAAAGCAGGAACTTCATTTTCCCACAGGCCTATGAGACTCATCAGAGACCATACAACAAATGGAACCAAATTGCACCAGAACATTGGATAGAAGACTTGTTCACAGAAGTTCACAACTATTTCAATAATTACTTTCCGCAGATGAACCCTCAAAATACAAGAATTGTATACATGCACTTAGCAGAATGTTATACACTCCATTGCATCCATCACATGTCTTCATGGAAACAATGTGGTGCCACACTGAACAGACACTTCTCATCAGCATTGAGCCAGCCAATGAAGGGTGGAGGTACCCGTTTAGTAGTAGTATTTTTGCAAAATAACTGTCCTTTGTTCCTTAATATTTCTCTGGGGACATTAAAAAATACCTTCAAAACCAAAATTGGGAGCAAACATTCACACAGGGGAACTAAAAATTCCTAATGAAATTTAATAGAAATACTGGATTGTGACATAGAATCATAGAATTGTTTTGATGGGAAAAAACCCTTTAAGATCATCAGGTCTAATCACTAACCCACCACAGCCAAGTCTGCCATTAAAGCATGTCCCTCTGTGTCACACCTGTGCATCTCTTAAATACATCCATCCACAGTGACTCCACCACTTCAGGGGCAGCCTGTTCCAGTGCTTAATAACTCTTTAAGTGAAGATATTTTTCCTGATATGTTTCTCTCTACATGCATAATCTAACATTGCACTGCAAGTATTCACACTAACACTCACTTTTACTCTATCCCTTGATAATGTTTACCAGACTGTTGGGGCAAAGCATTATTTTTTCTCTAGTTTTTTTGATATTGATTTATACAATTCAGTTAAATTTAGACGTAAGTGTTCTTAGCTTGATGTGTGCCATTTCTGTTTTATTTCTAAAAAGATCTTAATCTGGTTTGATTTCTTCCCCAGCTTTCTGTTACAATGGTAGATGCAATAATAGAAATTTGTGTATAAATATCTGTTAGCATTACCGTGACTGAACATTCTTGTGCTTAGATAAACATTCTTAAAGCTTTCCCATGCTTCCTGTGCCAGACTTAACTAGACTACTACACATATGAAATTCTGTAGTCTACAGTCTAAAAATAACTGTTTTCAGTCTCTTTATGTTAATAACATTATTGGAGCAGTCAGCCTGAGTACTCTTCTGTAGTCTGGATCCAATGCATAGCAGACAGACAACACATATTTCTAGTATACAGTTAATATGCAGAATAAAGATGACATTGTAAATCTTGGTAAGAGTTAGGAGAGCTCATTAACTTACAGAGATTCTCATTACATGGACTTTAAATCTTTTCTTTCCTTCTTAACTCTAAGGGGAAGCATGTGTAACATTTAGGTTCAATTCCAGAAAGCAGATAATTAATGATCACCTCAACCTCTTTTAATTGCGGAACAGTTCCTTCTCTTCTTTTCTGTAGCTTACCTGTGCCCTTTAACATCTTGAATATTTCCATGTACTGTATTCTTTTAAAATCAAAATTCACATTAATATCTCACAGGTAACTGGTTAGTTCTAAAATGCATTTTCTTGTCAGTCTTGCATAAATTTATCTTTTCAGAATGTACTGAGCAATGATTGACAAGGCTTCACCATACTGTTTCAGATCCAACATATGAATTTGTAATCTGGGAACACATCTCATGATACAGAGTTGATTACTGTTTTCTAAACCCTGCAGATCCTGTAATACAGATGGTTACAAACGAATCTATCATGTGTTAAACAAACGTGAAGAATTTTCATTCAAATGTTTCACTGTGGAAAACATATTCCTGTCTAAACAGAGTTACAGTTTCACTTTTTTGGTTTTTTTGTGAAAGTTTAACTTCTATTCTATGATGATTAAAAAATATATAGTCATGAGATCACTGGGATGAATAAGAGATAAATAAATAATGCCCCATGGAAATTAAATCAATATTGAAAAATATAGGAGAGTTGCCTCAAACTTGAGTTTTTATTGACTCGAGTGAATCTGAAATAAGCTAAGCAGGCCACCAGCAAAGATATTGCAGAAAGAAAATTGTTTGAAAAGTATTGAGGTAATTTTTTCTTGTTAATTATTTATCTGGAGTGGGTTTGCTTTCATTAAGAAAGCAAAATAATTTATGAGTTCCTGATGTTAAGAGGTGTTTAGAATTAACCTCCAAAAAAATCTTTCCATGCAAAGAAGTCTTAACTGCTTTCAGAAATCATCAGTCTTTTCAACAGGATAGTATCTAAATATCATGGGGTTTAAGGGGTTGTTTTTGTGTACTGTAGCACAGTTGAGGAAGGTGATCCTTGAAGTTTTTTTTACCTGTGGTTCCAGAGAATCCAAAGATACAATTTTTAATGAGGTAGGTAGAACATAAATCTTCTTTCTTCTGTATACAACTCATAAATCAGAGGACACAAGTAATATGGATTGTCCAGGCAGCAACATCAACATGCATCTTGTGTGGGAAGAAGGAATGCCAACTGGGGATTTAGGTTGCAGCTACATTTTTGTCATTAGTAGGGCTGAAGCTATTGCTCTCTGTCTTTGAGTCTTGTGCTCACCTTCTCGCCATCTCAGACACAGTATTTGCACAGCAGTAAGTTGGTGAATAGTGTTAGGACTGCTGCAGATGAGCAGGCATTCACACTGTCTCAGCTTAAAAGAAAGATGTCTGTCTGAGGAGGGAAGCCTCATCCCAAAAACTACCTCAACCTTTGAAATTAAGAGACTTTAATCAGAAAATGTATAGAAAAGGAAAACAGTTCTTAACTACAAATATATATAACCAGAACCAGAACAGAATAAGCAGCAACACTGTAACCAAAACCTTCAAACGAATTAGGTCCTATCCCTACTCTTTTGGTGCAGATATATTTAGGAAAAGCAGTGTGTGATGCCACGCCTTGGGAGGTAGCAGCCACAAAAGTCACTCCTGTACTCTGCCAACGCTATTTCCAAAAAAAAAAACAACACCATCCTCATATGGGAAAAATGACAGTCACAAGGGACAGGATGGAACCTTTCCTGTTAGCAGGGTAGAGTTCCTTCTCTTGTCCAAAGGCATTGGGGAGGGTGGGGGTTAGCAACTCCCTGCAGAAAATGTTGGCCCTCTAGAAGTCTGTAGCAAATCAAGGTAACAGTGACTGCTCTCTCTCTCTCTCTCTCTCTCTCTGGCAGGCAGCACAGGGCATACAGAGTTGGAGCACTCCCTTCAAGTGCTGCCACCAGCCCAGCTAACAGTGACTCACCTCACATTGCAGTCGGAGTGGAGAAAGTGTGGCAAAAACCCAGAAAAAAACCTCTCTTCCCCTTACCCCACCTCCCCCTGTCTTCCCCAGCCAATAAGTTGGAATGTAAAGCTGTTGGCCATCCTTTTGGCAGCTGGTTCTGTGAGAAAATTTCTCTTTTTATTGAATTTACAAAAATAACACAGTCCGTGAAACAAATTAAAATAAGAAGTAGGAAAATGTACTTACAACATGTGTGGGGTGCTCTGGCCACACAGGTCTCAAAAGCACACCTCCAAAATCAAATTTCCCTCTTTTAAAGCTTCTAAAGGCCCACCCCATCCACATAACAAAAGGAGCANGGGGGGAGGGGAGGAGAGGAGGGGATTGCCATATTTATGTTTATTTCACAATTCCCCTACCCCCGGTCACATGGTCCCTGCTCCAGACATGTCCAGGTACCTTACAACTCTATGATAAGCCCTCTAAGAAGTGAAAACAGTGCAAGCAAAGTTAGCATTTCACCAGTAACTTTAAAAGGGACCTAGAGAGAGTGTTGAGGATTGTTGAGAATTGCATAGCTTGTCCTTCGCATCATCTACTAAATCTGAATGCTGTAAAGACACCTGGCAGCACACTAAGTGGCATCGGATGCTTGACAAATGACAGACCTCTTGGGCACACTCTTCTTGATGCTTTTGAGTATGGTGCTTGTGAGTATGATGGTGTGGGTGGAATCAATTTTAATGTAAAATAAAAAAAACACCTTTTCTCCTTATAAGGTCTCATTTTGAGCTTTGCTGCTGGTTTTGCAATATTATTTTCTATCTAGAGATCTATGTAGCAAAGGAAGTGTTGAAAAATGAAAGAATGTAAGAGGAAATGAGACTAGAAATAAATAAATTGTGTCCTCTTATGAGGATGTCTGTTACTTCACTTGGCTACAACACAGCTCCCTTACAGCTCCTCCATTAAGTATGAATTGCAGTGAAAGTCCACATGAAACACAAATGCATATTCTAGCATCAGAATTAGTAAAATTTGTCTAACAACAGTGTTAAGGGAGGGGGTAATGAATGACCAAAAAAATGAATGTTGTTGTTAAAGTCTCTTGTTTCACCAGAGACTTTAAGCTCGCTACAAGATACCTATTTATCTAGATAAGGCCTGCTATGAGTTTTCAAATTATTTATGCCAGTGTATGTCTATTGCAGTGTAACCAGCTTCTTGACAACTTGCTGTTGTGGGTTCACCCTTGTGAGCCCAAATTTGAGGTTAGATCAGGCCTGAAGCTGTCAGCTGATCTGAGCTGGGTTGAACTACCAGCTGACTTCTTCTGGCCAGTAGTATTGTATTCTATACTGTATTACGACATCATTCTTTCCCAGGAAGTAGAATCAGTGTGGGAGTGGTTTGGTCAGTCACTCCACAGCAGTCTTGCTGAGAGGACACACATATGGAGCAGTCCTGGGAGAGATGGGGAGGACCAGGCCCAGCACTGGCCCAGCAGTCGTTTTGGGAAGTAAAATGTTTGTTGTGGGTTCTTCTCTCTCTGCTTGGGTCTGGTTCTCTGGGGACTGAGTCTCTCAAGATAATTTGGGGTTGAAATAGTGAGATTTGTGTATGTATTAAGAAGTGAGAAATTGTTCCTTGCTGTTTGTGACTTGTGTGAGTGTATATTTGTGCTTTCTTCTAATTGTCTCTTCCTTCCTGTAAAAATACATGTAGTTTTAGTCTAAATGTAGTTTGAAGTTTTTTTTCTTCCCCTCTCTTTTCCTCCCTTTCCTGGGTGTTGGGAGGGGGAGGCTCTGAGCCTGTACTTGGAGGGTTGGCGGTTTGCCAGCTCAAACCAAGACACTTGCTTTAGCTGTTCATAATGGAAATGCAAAATATAGAGAAACAAATATCTTACAGAGAGTAATTTTGGCAGGTGAGGCAAATTCAACATGATTTACAGGGCACCTGTTTTTCCTTCAAAAGTATGATCTTTTTTTGCCATCTCTATATGTTTTGTTTTCATTATGGGGCATCTTAATTTGTGGTTGTAAGCAGTTTTCTGCAATGTGAATGCATGGGCTATTGTTTAACCATTCAAACACTTCTCAGAGGTGCACAGCATAGGACAGGAGACAGCAGTGAAAATTCTGGCTCAATGTAAACAAGAGCTTTCTCCTGGTAAAGGGATCAGACTCTGGAATGAGCTGCCCAGAGTGCAGAATTTCCTTCTTCAGAGATTTACAAACCTGGATAAGTGCCTGAGCAGCGCTGCAGTAACTATGAAATTAGCTCTGCTTTGAGCAGTTAATTAGTCTATGTGACCTTCAAAGGTCCCTTCCAACATAATTTTCTGTATGATCCTGTTACAAATTTCTCTACTATCCTGTTAAGAAAATCCTAATTATTTAATGTCTTCATCCTGCTTCAGGGCTGTCCATCCTTCTTTGTAGAGGCAATTCTAAGCTTTCTTGTACAACATTTGAAAACCACTCATATAAGCGCATGAGACAGAAGCATTATTTTCCTCTAAATCAAGAAATATCAGAGAAATGTAACCCTACGATTTTTAGTAAAGTCAAAACAGTCCTAATGTTAAAAAGACAGGAAAGCTCTTATCTAATGTTAAAAAGACAGGAAAGCTCTTATCTACACTATAATTAGCTAATGTGTACCAAATAGCCAGAAATATTTCAGAGTTTCAAACTGGACTCTCCCATACCTACAAACAAGATGTAATTTTAGCTTCTGTAGACAGCTGTTCCTTTCTTCTGCATCCTTCTACAACAGTGTTCACACCAGCATGATCTAGGAGCAAGGAGGAGTAGCACCCAACTATAGGCAACTACATTAGTTGATGAGAAGTCTTCCCTTCTGTACCACCTCTTTTACCCTGAGTGTGGAAACCAGTTTCATTCTCCTGCTCTGAACTATGTAAAACTAACAGCTTGGGTTAACCTCAGCTGATCAAAAAGCATGAGATAGAGAGGAAAATAAGAACTAATGTGATTAATTATACCGGCATTTTTAAAAATACAGTGCTAATGTAGTTAATTTGCATATGTTAAAATAACTAATTATTTTGTTATTGGTAACGTAATTTCAAAGTTGTTGCACAAGCTTGTTGAAGACACTATATCTAAACAAGTAAGTGTTTGCAATTATTTGTGAATGTAATCCAGAACCTGTTATTAACAGCTACATATAAGAAATTAAATTCTTCCTATGTCCTTGACTTAAAAATCATCATATTTCTGTGATAAACAGGTTTCAGTAAATACATCAAGTCAGACAATTCTCATGCAGGCCTGAATAATTTCAGATTTTCATTACATACCTGTTCCTATCAGTGCAGAAAGTTTCAAATTTTTATGGTGCTTCTGTATTGCTTAAGATTCAGTGTAAGAGATGTGAATTGACCACACATCTCTAGATTAAAAGGATCAGAAAACAAGTGGCAAATTGACACTTAGTTCTGTATTAGTATAGTTTTAAATTGTTTTGTCTAATTAATGTGTCTCAGTAGTGAGGATGGGATGGAAGAAAGGAACAAAACATTACTTAAAGGATAGAATAGAGGCCATTTTTCTGATTTAAGGACTTTTTGTTATGTTCGGTATAACATGATATACCTGTTATCTGACAGAAAAGAGGGATATATGCTGGTAGTAAAACTGGATTCTAGTGTCCCTGGAGCATCAACCTGAAAATACATGCTTTTTACATGTGCACACACTGGGTTAATGGCTGAAAAGCTTTCAAGCATCAAATAAGCAGGTCTGAATTATACTGGAGAAGACTACCACAAGATTTGTGTGAACAGATTCAAAGAGCATTGAGTACATCCAAATGGGAAAACCTTAAAAGCGTTTCACTGTGTCCAGACTACATCCCAACTGATGAGACCTGAGAGTATCTGTCTTTGTACCCTGGATTATTTTGAAGTGCAAAATATGTGTAGGAGGAAGTCAGGAGGAAGCCAGCTGTTTTCCTATCTCCTAGTCTAGATTACTTGTATACAAGAACTGTAGAATTGCCTACAAAGTGCATCTGTTGGGTGTTTGAACACCAGAAACAAATTTACAGTGGCCATACACAATGTCTTTCCAATCTCTTCAAGGGGCTTGTGTGAGAAAGTGGATTATTATATTAATTGTTGGGTCAGAACCAAATCAAGTGTGTGTGTGTGTCCGGAGGAAGGGTTAGATTGAGCTTCATGGAGGTGAGGTCAGGCCATATCGCACATGGCAGCCCTTGCAGCCTCCTGGTGCAGCCCCGGAGCAGCTGTCAGCCAAAAGGCAGACTGAGAGCACACCCACATCCCACACCCCTGGACCCCTAATCCACTCTTAGATTGGTGGACACACTGGTAGCACTGTCCCTCACGCTACCTCAGAGCCCCAGTGTGGCCAGTGGGGCAGAAGTCCCACCTGGGAGGGGTGATCATAGGGGACCTGGATTATTTTGCAGTGCGCGTAAAAGCAGCACATGTGGCCTCCATCTTTCACTTGAGACAGCCTCTACCATATAGAAGCTGGACTTGCACAGGACTCTCTGATGGTAGCAATTTGATTCTTTTCTCTTTCTTTTCTTCTTCTCTTAATCTCTTTTCTTAATATTTGAGTAACTTAAAACATGATCTTTACAATTATGTATTGCTGGACATTGTAATGGGTTTAGTTTGGCAGACTTTAGTTTCTCACAGTAGGCCCTGTGATGCTGTGTTTCTGTACTGGTAGATATAGCAGAGTACACAGACTAAGCCAGCTGACTTAAACTAACTAAGGGGGTATTTCATACCATATGACAGCTACCTAAATATAAAAGAAATAGTGGAATAGGTGCTTGCTCTCTCTCTGGTGGTGGCCACCCTTGGGATAGCCATTGCTGTGGAGATCCAAGATCCCCCATCACTGCTTTGTGGGGAAGTAGAAATTTGCTGTTAACTTTTATGTGTGTGTGTATTGCTTTTTTTTCTTTTTTTTTCTGTGTACATATAACCTGCCTTGCTATAAATTGCAGTTTGTAGGGTTTTTTTCTTTTCCTCTTCCCTCTGGGGAAGGGATGAGCTGCATTGACTGGGTGGATGCTTGGCATTCAGCCAAGGTAAAATCATCTTAGACAATTAAAAGTTTAGTTTCAAAATGGCCAAATTGACAGTATTAGTTTAGAGATAATACGATTTAGACATTTTTAGAGCAAACCAGGTAAAATGTCTTTTTTTTTCTTTGTAAAGTCTTTCCTGACTAAATTTTGTGTCTATATTACCTTCATGTTAATATAGTGTAAGATATACTCTTGTTTTACACAGTAGTGTGACTTCTTAGAGCTTTCTATCAACAAGAATCTGATTGAATCTGTATTGCTGATTAAATGGGATGAGTGAAAAGAAAAGAGGGTGGGGGTGGTGTGGAAACAATGCAGGCAATGACCTGTATACTTAAAGGAAAATGCTGGTAGCTTAAAAACTACTATGGCTCTACTGTTTTATTCTGCACTCACTCCTCCCTCTGTTTGCTGTTTCTTATAACTTGGATAGTATGATGAGTAAATTAAGCCACATGGTAGTATACAGAAGCTATTCATGTTTATGAATTTTCCTTTGACTCTTCTATAACCAATTGTGTGAGGTGATTTGTGAAAGGATTGAATTCTATGGAGATAATTATTTTTGTTCTCTTGACCCCTGAGACATAAAACACAGTGTATCATCCCTGAATTAAATCTTTGCATCAGTAAAGGTTCATTCTAACTAACAATGAGCTATGGTACAACTAGTGAGATAACTGTCAGGCAGGTCTCACTTTTTTACTGTCTTTACAGTGAGAACAAAAGGAAGATTTGCCATAAATGTGTGTTTCTAATCTATTCTTTCCTTAATTAAATCTAATCTAAATTAAATTAATTGAATCTAGAAGTTAAATACTCACTGATACATGATGTAATGAGCAGTTATTTAATTGTTGGTTGAAAGGGTGGTTCCATTAATGAAAACAGTAACAGATTTTGTCTGCTGTGTTATGGCAATCTGTCTCATCACTGAAAATACCTAATACAATTTTTAGGAGTCCTCATTAACTATTTGATGAAAGAAGAAAAGCAAATTTCCTCATAAAAGAGACTAGAACCTAGACTCTAACAGTCTGAATTGCTGCTAAAACAGCTCTTATACAGCTTACAGATGGTTCTAGTTGCTTTAGAGACATAGTCCAAAATATTTGGGATGAAGTTTCAGATGAAATTAAGCCACAGCACTAATGTCCTACTAGACTACTATTAGATCAGTAATTCTTCAGACTATCAAAACCATCTGCTGTCCACTAAAGGCACCCAGACTTTATGCAATGTACTTTTGTCAAATCTATGAAAATAACCTGTTCTTCAAAAGTAGTTGTCTAGGTTGCTTCCTTAGATGCAAAAGGTCCATATTCTGCAAGGGAAGGAATGCCTTAGTCATGAAAAGTATAATTTGGTGTATCCTCTAGAGGCCACTTGAGAGTATAGGAATTTGCATTGCATGAAAGAAATATGACCATATGTTTGTGAAAGCACAAAGTGAAATGTGAGAAGAAAGGTTAGAAACAAGGTATGTACGAATAACGCCTAGAGAAGCAGGTCATCAAGCTCAAAGAACATGGCAAAAGCATTTCTCAAGATCAGGAAAGCAAAGACAGACTGACACCACTGGGAAAAGATGGAAAACTGGCATAGTTGGTCACTGACTTGTGGAAAATGAGATAGGGTGAAGAGGCAAAAAATTCTATTTTTTTAAAAATTTATTTTAGTGGCTGGGGACCACTTGCTTCTTATCAGTCATGGTAACCTATGGTACACGAGAAGCACTTGAGAGCAACCATCCCTTTTCTTCTGGATTACTATCCCAGTTACAGGAGCTGGGCCCAGTTTATCCTGGGCAGAGAGAGGGAGCTGAATAACCCCACTGTATTCCAGGAGGAAATAGTTACTTACTGAGCCAGATGGATCCTAACAAGTCTATTGGGCCAGACAGGATCCATCCCAGGGTGATGGCAGAAAAGGTGGCAGGAGAGCTTGCCAAACTGCTCTCCATCATCTTCCAACAGTCTTGGCTCTCTGGGGAGGTCCCAGATGATTGGAAGTTGGCCAATGTCACCTCAATCCACAAAAAGGGCTGCAAGGCTGACCCTGGCAACTCCAGGCCTGTCAGCCTGACCTCAGTGCCTGGCAGGATTATGGAGCAGATCATCTTGAGTGCAATCACACAGCACCTTCAGGATGGACAGGGGATTAGACCCAGCCAGCATGGGTTTAG
>VWZD01013333.1:71020-91520 GCA_013396695.1 Sakesphorus luctuosus | reverse complement strand
CATGGTTAATCTCTAAAAATATTGACTGAATCTGAATTCTTAAAAAATAATTTGGATGGATTGTGTCCAATATCATGTGACTTTTGAATTTATTTTTTTATGCTACCATATCTTTTTAATTATTGCCAAATTATTCTATCGTACTACACACTTCCTCTAAATATTTAATTGCAAGAATTCAATGTGTGGGTTTGTGGAATTTTCAGTTTAAAGAAGCTGTTTGTTGTGAAATTTAACAACAGTTTTCACTGAAAAAAAGATTAATTGCTAATTATTGTTAATAACATGTGTGCATCACTATCAGTAAAATGGATCTGATAATAAGACAAAGAATAATCAATTTATAGGTGTAGAACAAAAATTACCTTCATCATGTTTCAGAGTAAAGTACAACTTCATAAGGCTTCAAAACATGTTAGATTATAACTTGCTACCTTTTCTAATAAGTAGCCTTATTTTTTGTGAAATAATTTGTAAAACCTCTATATTCATTTTTTAAAACCCCTAATATTATGTACATAGAATTTCTTGATGTTAGAATATATGAAGTCAGCAAAACTAGTAATTAACCAATAGTAACATTCAGTGGCTTATTGAAAGTAATATTTTTTAAATAATCAAAGAAGATGGCATAAATCGATGGATACAGGATTGCAGGTCTGAATATAATCTTACAGGAATGTAATGAAAGTATCGGTTAATGCCTCGATCAATAATTATGCAGATTGTAGATTTTAGGACAAAACTCTTCAATATATTTTCTTATCTAATGTCTTTCAAGATATCAAAAAGAAATGGAGGGAACAAGTTTTAATCACAATGTAAAACAGAATAGGAGGGGATTTATGTGTCAGGAAAGGAGACTTCAGCTAATTAATTGCGAATTTCTACAATGCTAAAATTAGTTGGCACTACATAATTCCAATTAAATTCATGGCCAACTCATGTAATTCTAAAGAATCACAGGATCAAAGTTCACAGCCAAACCCACAGTTTTCCATATATTTTCTGTCTAAGCTTCAACTTTAGGCATAGGCATAAAATGCACTGGTACTCTCATGAATCTGGAATAAGAATTTACTTTCCCTAAACAAGATGTATTTTGGCATGTGCAGGACCGTATTAAAAAAGCAAAAGAAACTTGGTCAGTATGCAATAGGGAATAAATTGCATGTTTATGTGGCATGGAACATCATTTTAAATAATGTTTTTAGTGTTTTCTAGATTTCATGGTAATTCTGGCCTTTCTGATAATCAGCATTACCAATATACAATTGAATGAGCATGTAATATCTCATTATCCTATTGATACCCCAGCCAATCCTAGTCTTAGGAACTGGAAAGGGGACAAGCAAGAGTGACTGCATTTTTCAGTCCACTGGACTATGATTTACATTGGCATACATCTTGCAATGTATTTTGGCAGTCCATGGCTATTTCATTTCATTTCAGCTAATGGAACAAAGAGAACTTGTCATTCAACACGCCATTTTAAAACACATTGTTTATTATATGCATTACAAAAGTACCAAAAACTCCATTAGGGTACTCAGCCTACATATGATCCTGATATACTGTAACATTTATTTTGTTTAAAATCATAATCAGAAGAAACATTACCTTCTTTTTATAAACATCAAACTCAAGATCATAAACTTAGAACTGTTCTTCCCAATGAAATAGAAAAAAATAAATTCCATGCACCAATATTTGCTCTGAATTTTTGGTTTCTAATCCAACATTTAGATTTTTTTCCTACATTTTGGATAAATCATTATAAATCAGCTCTGAATTTCAGCACTTCAGAGCAGCTCAGGTCATCCTATGTGCTGAGCAACATTTAGAAAGGACCATCATTTTCTAGACAGTTCTGGGGATGTTTTATTCATAGAATCATAGAATCATTAAAGTTGGAAAAGACTTTCAAACCATTAGGTCCAACCTTTGACTAAACACCACCTTTTCAAATAACCGTAGAACTAAACACCATGTCGAGTTTCTTCTTGAATACTACCAGGGATGGTAACTCCAATACCTTCTTGGACAGCCTGTTCCAATACTTAACCACTCTTTCAGTAAAAAATTCTTCCTGATGAGCAACCAGAACCTCCCCTGGCATATTTTGAGGCTATTTCCTCTTGTCCCACTGATGGGACAAGAGGAACAGTTTCCTGGGAGGAAAGGCCAATTCCCACCTCGCTACAACATCCTTTTAGATAATTGCAGAGAGCAAAAGGCTTCTTTTCTCCAGCCTAAACAACCCTATCTCTTTCCGTCACTCCTTCTACGATTTACGCTCTCAACTATTCAAAGATTAGGTGAGATTACTTCTTCCTTCTCAACCAACCAATCGTTATTCTCAGCTTTATGTTCTGTCAAGTTGGCCAAGAGGAAGAGGAAAAGCAAATGAATGAGAATATTTTCTTTTCATTTCATCATTCTCCTCTTTCAATAAGAAGGAAAATAACTTTTCAAATTATGAAGGAAACTGCTTTATATTTTTATAACTGTAAATGAGAGTTGGTTTCCAGACACTCACACTGCGTGTCCCTAGTGTATTTTTTCCTTTTAGGCACAAAAAGTGCTCCAACGAAGGAAGATGGCATAGATAAAGATAAGGCATTTTGATCCATTTACCTCAATGTGATCTCCAGATTTTAAATGCCAGACTGTGATTTTCTGGCTTCCTTTCATACATTAACTCCCTAATGCTGCTTCAGTAACAAGGGTTTGAAGTACAGAAATACATTGCGCCTCTGCTTCTCTTTACTTAATTTTTATTTCAAGATGTTAAGTGCTTCTGGTGAGGAAGACTGACTCTCAATGTGCCTCATGACTCCACATCTTACTCCACTCTCACTTTCCTGCCCAGGCTGAGGATCTAGAAAGCCTTCCTCCTTGGGGAAGAATGCTTTTCTTTTGGGAATAATAGAGTCATTTTCTTCAAACTGCCTGAGAGACTGTAGTTGAGAAATCCCTGATGTTTGGAAAGGCATGACTGTTATGCCAAGTGACAGTTTGACATGAGCTCTGTCTTTGAAAGTGGTGACTGTGACCACTCACCTCTGTTATCCCTGAAGGCCATACATATTTTTGGTGTGGGTCAGACATCAGGTCCAGTAAGACCAGTGCAAGCTTGAGCTGTGCTGAGGAGGGACAGGATCTTCCTGACAATGAATTCTGAGCTGGGCAGCTCCATCACAGCCAGAGTGCCATCTACCTTGGCTCTCCATGCCTTGGGAAGCCCCCTTGGAGCTCTGCCCCTATGCTGATAACCTGGAGACCCCTTTCCTTCCCTTTTTCCCCCCTTCAAGGGCTGTTTGATAGCTATGTAGCGCTGGCAGGTGTCCTGCTCACTGCATTTGGAACAAATGTAAACTGATCTGCAGCTGTACTTTGCAGGATGAAACCTATCAATTTGCTCCAAAAATTCCTTGTTTTGTTACAAAAAAATGGTTTGTGAATGAAAAACGCCTCTGGATTTGGTTTCTATGGTTACTACTGCACCAAACAGCAATCGTCTCATCTATCTATCTATCTATCTATCTATCTATCTATCTATCTATCTATCTCCTATTAAGCTGTTTGAACAATATAGAGACTCTCACTTCTGGGACCATTTTATACCTGCTTTAATTTTGATATTCTTAGTTAAATAGGTAAAAAAGTAAGTTCTGTTTTCATGACTTTGCACAAGCCAAAAGCTATGCAAGAGGGCTGATCTCTTTATGATAGTACTAAGGTATTTGCCAAGTTGTTTAAGCCTAAGCTATTATAACATAATGTCATTTTAATTAAACACGTAATGTTATGGACATTTACATTATAAGCTCACCTTGTGCCTATCTAACTTTCCATATGTTGATCAACTTCATTTTAACTCTCCAGAAGGGAAAGAAGAAATAGTATTGTTTCTTTTCACGTCCTCAGCTTTCCTATCAATATTTAATCAAATGAAATATGAATATATATTTCTTACTTTAGAAAGAAAGCTCTTACTTTATTTGAATTTTGCTTGGAAAAAAAATAAAGTCTAATATAATAAATAAATAGTGACAATCTTAGGCTAATCCTTAACTTCATTGCTAGGTTTTAACAGCTGGCTAGTGTCCATGAGGGCCTCATATTCTCCTGGATATGGAACAGGACACTTGTGCAATTTTTTTTTTTTTTATTATTTAATCCAGTGAAATAGTCCTTTCCTATTAAATTATTCCTCACAGGGAAGCAATTTCTTGATCCTTTATCGTTCATTGAATCTTTCCCATTGCCAGTATATTCTTTCTTTTGTGCCAGGGGACTATAGACACAGAGTATCAAAGGAGTAGGTTTGTTGATTTGACATGGATTTATTCAGTAGAATAATTATTCTGTCTTATTTTATGTTTGTTTCTTACTATTTGCTATCATTTGAAGTGCTTCAGTTTCACGCATGCTAAGCACTACTGCAGATGTTTTCAGGTGGCAGACTGCTAACACCAAAGTATCATTCCAGAATAGCAATTACCATTTCAGGATTCACCATTTTCAGCACAAATCAAGAATTATTTTCTTTCCATATTTTCATTTCTTGACATTCATCTACTGTGAGTTTCACCTGCCATTTCACTGCCACAGTGATAGCCTTGTAAAGTCCTTCTGCAATTCTTCAATCCTTATCTTCATCAGTACTCATCTTCACAAATGAAGATTTGGGAAGGGCTCTACCCACGCGGGTGTGTACTTCGAGCCTGTGCAGTGGATTTTCTAGGTGATGCACAGCGTACATGAAACTGGCCCCACCCTTTAACTCCTAAGGTTCATCTGCCATGGCCGAGTGAGCTTGGATGGTGACAATGAGGTCCTCAGGACTAGAACCTACAACACTCGGTATTCCCAGGAGGTCTCCCATCCAAGTACTAATCAGCTTCTGAGATCTGATGGGATCGGGCTACTTGCAACATAACATCACATCATTTCCCCTTCTCCAAGATTTTGGCTGCATTTTCACTAATCTGTGGAAGTGAAAGCCTTTGACTAGCATGTCAGCTCTGTCAGTTTTTCCATGCTATTCCACAACAACTGAACAAAACTGTGACATATCCTAGCTCCCTTGAACAATACAGAAACTAGCAATTGATCTACCTTAGACATGAAGACTTCTCTAACCAGAGAAACATAAATACTCTGTATCAACTTGATTCCTTAATTTTAGATATCTTTCTGACATGATTTCTTGGGTTGGCCTGTAAGACCCACTGAGAAAGGATAAACACTGGTTTCCTAGTTTTTTGAGTGTCACCACATGAGATGAATCCTATTTCATCTGAGTTTCTCTGTTTTATTTTGTTTGTCTGAGGATGGTGAGATATCAGCTTTGGATTCTGTCATGGGTTTTCTATATAAAAAACCTTGTTTGTAGTATATTCTGAGGTGTTCTTAGGGCATTCAAATATAATATTGGTTTTTTGCAGGCTCCACAGTTAGTTATGGGGCTGCAGTTCGATTTTTTGTGATAAACTACCTGATGAAATACATTACAATTTTTTATTACAGGTAGGAGCTACCTCTCATCTGAACTGTTAAGTGAAGGCTAAATCTCAATTCACAGGAGAACTGAAGTGAAATATTAACCAATTTGTTTTTAAAAACAAGATCAATACAAATTGCCATTTCAAAGATAAAAATCATCATGTGTTCTATCCTTAGAATTCCTACAAAACATAAGTCATACAATTAATTAAAAAGGCATGATTAAATTCAGCAACTAGCTAAATGAGAATGTTAAAGAACGCTAAGAACTGCTCAGATCTCCCATAGTTATTATTAATTAGTTTTCACCAAGACAGAGGAAAAATACCTATATTCTTCTTAATGGATTTTCATTTCTTGTTCATCCAGACTGCTGCCCATTTACTTCACAGCTGAGATGATGCTGAAAAAAAAACAGTGCAGGACAAGAGAATTTATCTACTATCTATAGGCATAGAGTCAAAGCCTTAGCACCTATTAAATGTCATAGTTTCATTTCTTTCTGAGGACCTTCATCAGCATATACCAGATGTAGATAGATCTGAAACCTGTAGTTTCGAATAAGTTTTGAAGTCATTTATGTGTTTAGGGGTTTTATTTCCATCCTTAGCTGGTATTTTTCTCTCTGCTGATGCTCAACATGTGGGAAATAGAAGACCATTAGAAGTTAGAGGGAAAACAAACTCAGACTCAATATTATCTCTCAGGTACCTTGAACCTTGAGAAAATAGCTAGATCAATGAAAAATACATGCTGAATTCAAGAGAACAAAGGTGATGTTGGGGGTGACAAAACCCAATTTTAGATCATTTGTTCTCTGCTTGCTCTTGGACTATCAGCAGAGTCATGGCTTGGATGATGCCTGGTTTCTAGTTGCCTTTAGCCTAAGAATGAAAATAACAGGAGGTGTTTCTCACTGTAATGGCTGGTAACTTCATTAGAAATGTATCTTTTTCAAGGGAAGACTGGGCAAGCACAAGGAAGAAACACCTACTAAGGATTGCTAAGCAGACAGGCCATAACTGAATCAAGAAATCCTGACCAGAAACTGAGCAGAAAGTGGCTGGTGGCTGTGTAGCAACTAGGAAGGAAATACATTTGTACTGTTCTCATTCTTCTCTATGTGTTCATTATGGTTGCTGTTAATCTTCTTCTGAACTGTGTGGCCATTCTTGTAGGTTTTTTTAATGCAACTGAGAAATATAATTATAGTAGGAGTAAAGACCAAACAAGCAAATGAGTAGTCCATTGTAAAATCTAAAGAGCTTAAAGCCAGAAATTTAAATCTCTGGACTCAGTTCCCTATCTAATTCTAAGCTTTCAATATGCTCATGTGCAAGTGATTGGACTGATCTCCTGCCTCAGTTTCCCATTTTCTAAATAGAGACATTGCTTCTGCATGTCATCAAGAAAAGAGATGAGAAAAAAAAATTGCAGTACTATTGCCTATTTTGTATGTTTTTCAGATGCAGACTGATTGTGTTTCTGAGTAGCTCCCACAACCCAGCTTTGGAGAGTCTGCACACATTTCCATATTCTTTGAGCAAAACTATATAGGAACCTGAGATTTTCCAAGGTGTCTAAAAGTAACTAGTAAGAAAAACTATCAGAGGGAAAATTCTTTTAGAAACAGTCTATTTATTTAAATTGACTTCAATGTGGATTTTTCAGTGTCATCAGAGCCAACCAATGCCAATACATCATAAAGCCTCATGGGGACATCATGGAGTGGACAGGAAGATTTATATCTGTCTCATGAGTCTACTGGTATGATCACTGCATTTGCATGCAAAACTTTAAAAGCTGGACTAAAATATCTGATGGAATGGATGAGTGGCATTCAAGAATTACCCAATATAGTAGCTCATTCAGAGCTGTAAAAGAGGTTCACAGAATGCATCTTTCATATATGTATTTTTAGCAGTCAGGGGAAAAGGGCTTCCACATGGTCTCAGACACCATTAATCATTACATGAGGCAAGAGGGATAGACTGAAACATTTTGCAATGGTGACATTCACCATTTCATGTCCTTCCCGAAAAGTTTAGCATGACTTATTATCAGAATACATATCCCTCCATTAATCACCCATGATTTTTATAAAATCAAACACAGTCAGATGTTTACCTGAGCCTAATATCACATTATTAAATATTACCTAATCTAATCATTGCCTAAATGACAGCAACAGACACATAAGCTTTGATGAAAATTTGATAGAATGTTCGGAACTGTGAGGCTAGTTTTTATTCCAATGTATTTTTGCATGACCTGATTTGGGTCTGAAATTTTGTCTGTGCTGAATAGATGAGCAATCTATCTCTGATGAAGGAAGCTAGAACCCTTAAACTAGAAAAAACCTTAGCATAGCCTTTGCTTTGAAGCAAGGTATAATAAGCACACTAAATGAGTAAAACTAGAGAGATTGTGTGAGCAATTTGTAACATTGAAATGCCACTATTAGCACTTTGTAACATGAATACATAATTAGTAGCCCTTACCACAAATGGGCTGATGAAGACTTTTGGTGCAGCTGAAAAAAAAAAAAAATAGGTGCCTAAAAGCATGTGCAAGTATTAAAATCTGCAAGATAGGAATCAAGGATGTGGAGCAGATAAGAAAAGTGTCTGGTAAAATCATAAGCATTCCTCGAAAATGGGAAAAATGTTTGATGGGACTATAGGAATCCTATGGAATATGAGAAACCAGAACTCCTGATATCAGAATTAAGATGCCAAGAGCAGGTGAGACTACTCACTTTTGTTTTAAGAGGAAGGTTCAGAGCAGCTGTGATAGTTTTGATCCAGGCCTTCCCTAGTAACCAGTTGTAACCAGGAATATAACTAAGAGAGAGATAGGAAGTTGCAGTTTCTTCTTCTTCTTCTGGTGAGGCTTGGGAGCAGAGAGTCCAAGCGTCAGTCTCTTATTGGAGCCATGCAGGAGATTGTGAGACTGAGAGGGAGCTGGTTTCCTTTTGGGAGTTGTTGGTGAGATTGTATTTTGCCAGTTTTTTCAGGGAGTTTTGATTGTCTTTGTCTGTTTTGTTTCTGTTTTGTCCCTCCTCCTGTTTTGTCCTTTGTCCCTGTTTCCCCTTACCTTTTCCCTTTTTCCCTGGGAGCTCCCGATGGTGTGTACAAATTTTATATGTAGTTGAAAATGTTAGAAAATATATATATTCTGATTTAATTCAGTTTCTTTCAAGTTTTCAGTTTCCTTTTACGTTTGTTTTTTTTTTTTTCTTGCTTTGAGGAGCGGGGGGAAAAAGGGGAGAGCAGCTTGGGCTGAGAGGCCAAGTCAAATCTAAGACAGCATCACATAACATCAACAATGAGCGAGAAGAGGAAAAGAAGAAAGGTCACACCCCACTTAGGTTCTGATTTTCCTATTTCATGGGCTAGCAAGCCTGATAACCTTGATCTCATGAACTAAAGTCCATACACACTAACACTAACTAGAAAGGTTTGAGTTTTGTGACTGTACACTCACTGCTGATTTGAGACATATTTGTAAAGAGCTAATTGTTTTGGGTGCTTTGTAATAATGATTGGTAGTGACTGTCAATGTGTATCCTTACTGAATATTGATACAGTAAGGAGGTTTTGAGATTTGAAACAGGAGTGTCCTGTCAGTCTTTTAAGCATGTTTGTCAGAACCGTCTCTAATTTCCTAACAATATATGGTTTAAAAAATTCAGGCAAGCGTAAGCAATGAAGCTACATATGAAATGACAACTGCTGACTTCACCACCACTGGTTGTGTACTGATTCACCTTTTGGTTTTCACAGCTCTCATTCTCTATTTTGGTCTCTATTCTTCTGTGTCTTGCCTGAAAAGTACATCTGAGTCTGTTTATCCTGCCCTGTAGTGAAAAAGGTCTAAAACATAGCAAGTCAAAATGCAGTTTATTTTCCCCTTTTATATATTTTGAGCAAGGTTCCACATATATCTCAAAGGACTGGTCACAGGGTGTAAGTGCTTTTGACAATTACAAACCCCTATAAATAATAGGATGCCACAAAGTAAAGCCAGGGACAATATATTTTCTGAATAGACTCCCCATATTATTACATTCTCCACATTTGAAACATGAGGCAGTCGGCATTTAATATCTACCTTCTGAGATTCTAAATGCCAATAAATTAAGTTGTTTTAAATAGAATCATCATGAAACGACATGAGTAAATGTGTCTGTTCTAATGCACATTTCAGCTATATGTTTCAAACTTGTGAAAGATATTGTCTGTTTTGTTGCCCCTTGAGAAGAATATTATCTAACCCATTCAAACTGTAATAGGAAACCATGATTTAGAAACTAAAGCCTCTAAATCACCTGATGATGGAGAATATCTTTTTTCACCATCATGCTAATTAAAGTGTCATTGAGGTTAGGAAATGTCCTTTGTACTGTGATGAGAGAAGATGCAGGCAAATTGAATTTCCTTTTTAATGGTGTTTGGTAAAAGATAATTGACCAATTATTATTCCTAGGTGTTATGTAATAATAGAACAAGAAAATCCTGATCTATAATAACCATATTGTCAGCAGGGATATATATAATTAAAAAAAAATACAGGAATCTTAAAAAGGGGGAAAATATCTTCTTAAAACATTGCAGTGAACATCTGGATTTACACTGTATATGCACATAAACTAACATATGTGTTTTTCTTATTTGTTTTTCAAATATTCCAAAGCTGTCTCCATGCACAAAATAATATTACTGTAGTCTAAACTTCTCAGCTGAAAGAGAGCAGAGTCATTTTCTTGAACTAATCCTTAGAGGTGATGTTCTTATAACTGAAGTATTGCTTTTTAAATGAACATGAATCTGAATACTACATTTGTGAGAGTTTATTTTTAGTTTTATTGAGAGTAAGAGGCAAAATAATGGGATGAAATAAATAAAAAGAAAACACAGAATTAATGAAACATAAAGTTTATGTCTCTGGTTCTGAAACATCAAATGACCTCATACTGGTTCCTGTATTTTCTAAGGCCAAATGTTCATTGATACTAGTAGCAGGGAATGAAATGATTTCATTGCGTAGCTTCCCTCTCTGCAGTGACTTGATATGTCATTTTTCAAATAACAGAATTCAGAACTACCAAGTGGTATCACAGAAGAGAGTGCTTAAATCTCTTTTTCTCAACTGCAAAATTACTTTTTTAGCAGTTAGAATGTAATGAGTGTAGACAGTGGGCTGGAGAGGGATTAAGTATCCCTGAACTATTTTTTTCAATAGTCCTTTGCTTTCTATTGCTTTCTATTTCATTTTTTTTTCTTTTTAGTTTTGTTTCACACATGTAGAGCACATGTTCATTCTTTAACATGAGCTTTCATGTTTTACTTGTGTGACAGCGATGCATTCAATTGCCACCTCTTTGGGGCAAGGTCTGTTTTCATACTGTATGTTTGTACAATAGCTAGAACAATGTGACACTTTAGGAACTATGGTAGCACAGACAAATAGGCACAGTCCTGGCTTCTCCCCACTTATATTTTCTTTCAGGCTAGCACAAATATTTGTGCAGGCTGAGGCTTCATACAAACAGAAAAAGAGATGAAGCCACAGGAGATGCTCAGGTCTACCAATGGGGTTATATTCCTAACTGCAGATACTACATGTGATCTCGACATTGTCTACACATTGCCACTGTGTAATATAAAATGTATTGATTCTTTACATCTGTTGTTCGGCCAGCTGCCTGTTAATAAATTGAATGTTCTGTCAATATCCTGAGCGAGGAGAGTGTTTTCAGTCTTATCTACCCCATCTTTTATTTTGTGGGGGTGGGCGGGAGTCAAACCACCTAATTTCTTCTTTTTTTAGGTTTTTCAGAATAAATCATTTGTTGCTCTTCTATAGGTAGAAAAGACTCAAATCGGTTTAAGTACATCACTATGTTTCCTAATAGTTTTTGTTTCTTTTAAAAAATAAAGGTAACCTGATGTATGATTCACAGATTAGATATGAAAACACATTTTGTCAAGATCTGGGAATATGTGTTCCATGGAATGAACAACGTAGCAAAGGTATACATTGACACTGAATGCTGTATTTTCAAATTAAAGAAAAACAAAACAAAACAAAAAAAATCCAACCCCAACAAAAACACAACATGTGAGAAAAGTAGCTAACCTTGTTCAGAGATCACTAAGTTTACCTACGTGAAAGCATCAAAGTTGACAATATCCAGTAGCACAGGTGGGGCTGCCTCTAGATTGAGTATGTAAGACTGTAACATGCCTCACTGAGGAGCACAAGTGCCCCTTTCCTTCATAAGCAAGTATACGGTTTTGATCATTGAAATTCTATGCTTCACCTATACTGACATGGGTGTTATTAGAGAGCTGCATTGTAGCGGTGGTGTTTCACTGGACTGGTGTGGTTAGCTGTCTTTCAGGACTAGCTATGAAATTTTGGTGCAACACTGTGTAGACAAAACCAGAAGCCTAAGCTGTAATTTATATTCATTTCTAGAAATGAAAGAAAATGAAATTATATTAACTGATAGATAGAATTAAAATATAGCTTAGGTCTTCCTGTACAAGCAAATGTTCTTCGCAGGTGTAGGATGATGGAAAAGTCAAACCCCAAATTTCATTGCTGGCTATCTAAGAAAATCTTTCATGCCATAAGAGTGTGCTAGAAATACTTGTTTCTTTGTTGTTCAGATCTCCAGAACAGTGTAGTACCTGGACTCACTTAAGACACTGTGATCCCCGGATTTTTAGCAGCAATTTTGTGACACTGGCAATAAGGATGGGAAAGAGCTTTCAGATGGACCAGGATTGCAGGAGTGATGCAGTAGGGTCTAAATGTCACGTTTACAATTCTCCTAAATCAGCTCTGGTAAGTGCTCACTGGCTGTGGTTCGAGACTCAGTGCCAATGTAATTTTGCACTGAAAATCTGTACAGCTGGAAAGGTCTGTATTTTTCTTGCTGAAAAATCTTGTCTAGGCATTTTTAAACAATTCTATGTCAGAATTCTAAATCTCTATTAATGATTACAATTAGTCAATTTTATCAATAATATCCCTTACAGGAGATGTCTCCAGGTAGCTTCTGCAAATTCCAGTGATCACTGTCACTGTCTGTTGAAGTTTTATCACCAACGACAGGCAATGATAAGCTATCATTTATATTTTAAAAGACATCACAATATGTAAAAAAAAATAATAAAAAATTGCATTTTGTCTAAAATAGAAAAAAGGTAGCAAGGTTTTACAAGGTAGCATAAAAAAAAAAAAAAACAAAACAACCAAAACTACGTTGTGGTAAGAAGATCATATATGTCTCAAAAACTCCCTACCCCACTTAAAAGCACATGATGGTGTTACGATGAAGTACTCAAATGATGAACCAATGACAATAGGATTTAAGTCCTTTTCTAGAAAAAAAAAAAGGCATTTTTCAATTATCTGGGAAAAATAAAAAAGAACAAAACACAACAAAAAAACAAGCTACTGTGATGATACTGTATTGAATCATGACTTTTAAGTGTTGTCACAAGATACACTCATCAAAGATAAGGGATACGTTTCCATTCTAATATGTAATTTTCCAGTGGAATCTCATGCAGGATGTGATGCTACCTTTTGGCTACAAATTGTGATAGTTTAATCTTTTGTTAGTTTATTGCGGTGAAAACCAAATATAGACATTTAGTTCTACAGTTTATATATGAGAAAATTGTGATGCTATGCATTGACACATAGGCCAAATAAAAATTTGTAGTGTATCCCTAATGAGAAGCAAAACTGAATAGATATTTATGATAGACTGAAAGGTTCTTCATGTCTTAAACATTGTCAAAATCATAGTAAGACTTTTTGCCCAGCTGCAAAGAAGCAACTTCCCATCTGTGACCACAGAAACAACCCACCCACCCGCTGCCAAATATGTGTCGTGACTGGAATTTGAACTGTGGTGGGAATTTGACATAAGACTATTGTGCAATTACCTCAGGTCTAAGACAAAAAAAGGACTCAGGGAAGAATGTATCCACAAAGAAAGTCAAACACAGGAACTGTGCTAAGAATCAGCCCTTGCTGGGCTCAGTGGGTGGAGAAAGAGGGTTTTGAGCATGTGATGACAAAACAGAAGGAGTAATACCCCCCTCCAGGAAGACCACATACACATGGGATATTCATGTAGGAAGCAGCTGAGAAGGGGCCAAACCCATCAAATACCCCTAAAGTGCCCTCCAGACATTCCTGAGGCCTCATACTACAACAGGACTGCACGTGGTCCAAGGCATCCAACAAATCCAGAGTCAAAGAGACTGTAAAACTTCCCCTGCTCATGGGAGGTACCTGTGCATCTCCTGAACCTGTATTAATCTATTGGACTCTATGTTTTATGGAACCCTCACCATTGAGACTAGAAGAAGAATATCTAGGGGACATTGTAGGGTTCCACAGAGCAGTGTTCTTCCCTAGCCCTCCTTTTTTCCTATTTCTTTCTAGTTGTCCCTCTCTGCTCATATTTACTGTTAAATAAAATCCATACTATTGACTTTGGCATATGATCTTGTTTGCACTTTACTTTGGGCAGAGGCATCTCTAAGAATTTTAATAGCTGGATCATAACGTCATTAACAACAAAAACAAAAATCCTCAGAATTTCTGTGAGTCAGAAATGTGGTAGTACCAGGAGTGTTGGATTACCTTGTTCTCAAGGAGATTTATATTTGTACTGGGAGGCATAAAACATGGAAATTATTGGAAAGGACACATTTTTCTGACATTGTCTAGGATCTCTCATCCGAAGATGTTGTTCCTAAGAAGAGATTATTCATTATTTTCATTAAACTTCAGTAAATGTACATATCCCAGCACATCTACAGTCCCCAAAGAAATTTCTACCATCATATCTAATTTGGCCAACCACACAATCTCAGCAAACAAGGTTAATAAGACATTATAAAAATGCTGATGAGTTTCAAGTGAATCCCAACTTGACAATCATCACAAAAACTATTAGTATTCAAAAATAATATGATGTCAAGTTAAGGACTTTTCTCCCTCTCTTTCACTGTTGTCTAGCATGTAAAGTCTTCAGAATTAATGATTTTTAACCCATATGTTCAGCTGAACATTCTTCTAATAATAAAAAAAAAATTTAAATAACATTAGGATCTTCATTAAATGTTTTATTTTCTCATGAAATTGCTTCAACAGTTATCATTCTGACTGTAAATTCATTCTCCCGCAAGGGAAGAAATTCAACTTCTACTAAACAGTAACAAATATAAATCCAAACTACTTACTTTGATCTTCTAGGTTTTTATCTGCACTGTTAAAAGTTTCAATCAACATTCAGGATTTTATTATGTGCCTGTCTTTCAAACAGGACATTTAAAATGTTGTCTGTCTGTGGCAACTTCTTACAGAAGGTGTTTACTTCTACTGCACCGACGTTTGACAGTAAAGTAATTGAAGATGGATAGACAGGCAGATTGCACTAGTTTTGAACCTGCCCTGAAATTAAAAGAAACATTCATGAATGAAAACAGGGTTCCAACATCTCTTTTTCCATAAAGCAGTTACGCTACTCTATCTAGTTCCTTTTTTCTATTAGTGAAAATAAAGTGTTTTAAACCATGAAGAATCCTTTCCTGCACAGTGCATTGCCACAGTTATTGTTACCATTATTTATTCTCTAAATAGTCATAAACAGAATTTGTGGTAGATTCTTCTGCCAGGAAAGACCAGGTTGTGCTAAGCACTGAGCAAGCATTCTCAGGAAGTGAAACATCCAAAGGCAAAAGAAATTGAGGAGAGAAATATGACCTGCAAAGAACAGATTAGTTGATCAAGGGATTTGGATAGATTCAAATTTTAGAGAATCAGGAGTACCAATTACAAACTGTCATGTGCATGGTCTTGCAATTAATTTTAGGCATTGCAGGATAGGGATATTTTGAAAGCACTTTCTTGAAGAGAGTGAATAGCAATTATCAGGTGACACAGTTTTGGCTATTAAATAAGTTTTTTGGCAATGAAGTCTGTAAAAGAATTCCTGTTTAATTTGTAAGATTATTTTGATCAAGAGAACCCTAGGCAAAAAAAAAAAAAAAAAGATTACATCATATTTGCGTAACTAACATAAGTTGGTTATTATTAAGCCTTATTGTTCACATTTTAGTATTTTTAGTTGTTATTTAGTTTTATTATTTAGTTGACTAAATTTAGATTGAAAACATAACTAATTTTACTTTTTTGTTGTTTATCTGAATATTAAAGGCTCCTTGAAAATTAATTAAAATCTGTTGGTTTAGTTAAATTTTATATGCTCAAGAGTGAATTTATTTCAATATTTTGTTCAGGTAGGAATGCTAAAATGTTGTTTCTGGTTGCCCAAAAAGAATTGTAATCAAGGTAATTTTAACTTGTAGCTTCACCAGTGAACCAAAATCAATACTCTCTGGGGGGTTGTTTTTGTTTTGGGTCTTTTGCCCTACTCATTCTATGAATTTGGTATCCTTGTTATTGCTAGACATTCTGTATCATTAAGTAAAAGTGGTTTCTTTCCAGTCTCTTGTGGTTTGTCCAGCTATCCTAAAGATGAAAAACTCAGATACATAAATAAATAGTGTATCTCTGAGCTATACCATGGTTCAGAGAAAAAAACCAGTGTTCAATATCAAATTGAGTTAATTCATTACTTCTCCAAAGTACTGGTTTATAGGATCATTCAGGGTTAACAAGAAAATGAGTTCTCTCTCCCCATAATCAAGTTTCTTGGACGATCATTTCTTGCCCTTCCTATTTTATTTTTTTTCATCTCAGTTTACTTTGACTGATCTTTTTTTTTTGTGAGATTTGTCTCTAGACCTTTTTCTAATATCCCATGAATTCATATTAAAGTCTATAGCCCAGTTAAAAAACCAAGTATATCTAAATCTTTCTGTCAAGGAAAGATGAATTCATAGAAATGTAATTACAGCCAGACTGAAAAATGCCCTGAGCTATCTTTCATTACTTACTCAAAGGTGAATTTCTGTGTGATAAGCTACTGTAGATATTTCTGAACTGTAGAAAGGAAACCCAAACCTCAAATGAAAACAAACAAACAAATGAAAAACCAACCAACCAACAAAAACACAAAAAAAACCCCCACCAAAATCCACCACAACCAAAAAACAATGACAAAATCACAGCAAAACCTACCACAATAAAACCTAAAAACCTAAACAAATAAAACCAAATTACTGTGTGTGACTTTTGGTTTATGACACCGCAGTGGACAATTTCCTTGTGTTAACTAAGCAAGTTTCACACTCTCTTTTTCATACATGCTATCTCCTTAACAAATAGAAAACAAACATGATTCCTTGGTGTACATCTAGAGATAGATAAGGCAGCAACTTGGATAGCAAGAGATTTGATCTGGCAAAACCCAAGAAATTCTGTGATATCTTAATAAATGCAATAATTTTTATTAGCTTTCTTGAGGCAAGATTTTACCCCACAAGAACAATTTTCCTTTAACCCATGAAAGTTATGCTCCTAATGTCTTAACTCCTGGCAAAATCCACTGCAAAACAAATTCCATGAAGCAGCTTTGACAAATTCTACACAACTGTTGCATCAATTTTTTGCTGAGTTCACTAGCAACGTTTTTCTGCATTTTTTATTTCTTTTTTGACAAGTTATAGTGGTTTTAGGCCTCAGATTAGCAGGCTCAGAGAATCTACGTGAAATGGGAGAGACAGCTATCACTTGACTGGATAACCAAGGAAATATTTCGTACCAGATGACACAAACCTAAGATATGATACAGGAGTAGGAGGTGTTTTTTCTCAGTTCCATTATGGCTGAAGTACAAGCCGGACATGGTGCAGCTCCTGCCTTGTTGGAGTAGGCCCTGCTGCTCTTGCTGCCGCTACTTGCATTCTGTTTGAGTTCAGGGAAGTAGAAACATTTTCTTGTTACTCTTTCTGTTCTTTGCTGAGTGTCTTTTGGGGTGCTTATAAAACTACAGTGATAGAATCTGTTTTCACTGGGGAGTGGGGAAGTTATTTTTTGTTATTCCTAGCTTGTGTAAGTGTATGTTATATTGTAGTTTTACTCTTCTCTTTTCTGTATAAATATATGTAGCTAGTTTAAGCATAAACGTAGTTTGAGAGGGGTTTTTTTCCCTTTCTCCCTTTTCTCGGTGAGGGGAGAGAGGCTCTGACTTGGTATTTAGCAGTTGGCATTTTGCCAGCTTAAACCAAGACACTGGTTCATTGTTCATTGAACACATTTGGGACTGTAGCAGCAATGGTACTGAAGAATGCAAAGATGATGGAAGTATTTATGGTACGTGCTGGTGTGTTTTTGCCAGATTGACTGAGCTGGTGTGGTCTGAAGTATAATGAAGCTTGCAACACTGTATAAAACAAAGCTTTATTAATGGAACAAGAAAGATGAGCAACAACATGTCCATGCAGTGTCCCACTCAATCATCTACAGCAAACATGTTATCATAAGTGTAATGGCTCTGATGGGGTGCCAGGGATGCTTGATGTCTGGGTCATCTGGCAGCAGCAGCCCAACTAACCATGCAAACACCCATAGAATGTGAGTAAGCGTTATGTTGCCCCTTGGTTCAACTAACAGTAGTGCAATATAAGGAAATCATGCCCCATAGGGATAACGTGGGTAGCACACTGACTAGGCTGAGAATGCCAGACAGGAGGGAGGATGTCAGCAGTCATGCAGGGCCCTCTGAAGGGATGAAAATAGCATGTTTCTTTAACAGCTGAGGATGTGAATTGTGTGACCACTAGCATTGCCACACTTGAACAACTTTGATGCTTTTCAAGTCTGGCAGCACTGACAGACCTAAACTCCTGTTGGTCTTCCATGAAGGAAAGAAGGATCAGCTGGCTCCAACTGTGTACAGTATGTGTAGTCTTGCAGATCTCCATCCCTTTAGGCAAATATTCTACTTAGTATATAAAATGGGCTTATAGACCCCCATATCTTGGTTTTTTGACCACTTAATTCAGAAAAAAACCCCATTTCAATATAAATACACAAGAGGGCTTCTGTAAGGAAGCTCTAAGAGCTGGAATATGTAAGAGCTGAAATAGATCCACCTTCATACACCTTACATAAATTTGTGCATAAATCCTAATATTTTGCCTATGTCATTATAACAGTACCTCATAGGGATTCATGTATTAAAATCCTCCCTGAAAGTCTTTGCAAGCTATGTCACTAATGTGGAAATTATCACATAACAGTGCAGTTATATCAAATAGTTTCTTTAAAATGTTTCATCTAATATTGATCTGTTATATTGTATGAATTTTTATACTTCAACTATACCGTTCTGGACAGTTCTGGGGAAAAGACTGTGAAAAAGCAGAAGCTTCATGAAACTTTTATTCTATCCAAGACAGAGGTCCTGCTTCTAGGCAATCTCCTGATTACTGATGAGTTCAGCATGGATCTGTGAGAGTAGTCACCTTGGTAACATAGGTATACTTCAGCAGTGAGCTGCACGGTTACTGCTGTGGCCAAGTTTTACCTTTTCAGTTTCCTGTCCAAAAATTGTCATTGTCTTTGTCACGGGGAAAACAAATCCTTTCCATGTAGGTAAATCAGGCAATGTCTTTTATGCATAATGCTGTTGCATTGATATATGTTCATATAAATATGTTTTATATGCGTTGCTTCAACACCAAGAAAAAATGGCACATTGCCTGAAGAAATGGGTCTGAGCCCTTCATTTTACATCTGGTTTCAGATGCTTCCAGTGATTTTGCATGCTTTTCAGGTTGATTGCTGCTCTATTCTTGTTCCTATTTTCAAGAGTGTCATTTGGAAGACACCAGCATGCAGAAATAAATGCTTGAGGACCAGAAACAAATTCATCTTCTCTTCTGCTAAATGCAAGAGAGTTGCTGTCATTTAGAGATTGGAAGATGATGAAAAATGTATTAAAGTACCATCTTGTTGGAAAGATATGTCTTTCACTGGATTAAGCAGTGTGTGACACTGATAATTATCCTATATAATAAAATTGCATGGCTGCAATAAAAAGATAATTCATATAGAAACATCTTTAATTCAAGGTAGGAAGCAGTTGCAGGCTAAACTAATTTTTCAACAGCACTGCTTTAATTCTGGAGAAATATCATTCATATGTGGAGTTGTTTATTCATTTCCAACTTGAACATAACAGAGGTCAAGTATTGAATTTATATGTCCAGAAATAGGTCTATGAAGACATCAGTCATCAAAGTTTGTTGTTGTTTCTAATACTTGTGGGTTCAACAACTGAAAAAATATATTTTTCTTCTAAATATTAAATGTTTATCTTTACTAAAGTTTTATATCTATTATCTGTATTATGATGTGTATAACTTCCATTCCAGGCTGAGGAAAACCCTAGTATTTGGGGATCTGTTTAACAAGTATTAGTGGAAAACAAAGGGAAGATGAAAAATTTATTATTCTATTTTACATTTTAAAGACATCAGTCAATACATGAAAATACTTTAAATAACAAAAAGTGCAAGGACAACAGGCTATTGTCATTGAGGTCATACTTCTGGTTTTGTAGAAATTTGAGCATAGGCACTGATTCTGATATGGAGTAGGAGTAGAATTGAATGAAAACAGCTTTTTAAGAATTCTTATCATGCAGCATTTTCATTTTCTACTCTACTTCAGACACCTATGTACTTCACTGTTTTGTATTGTCACATGAGATTAGTATCAGCTAAGGTACATTATTTTAGAAAAAAAATAGTATGAAAGAAGTCATAATTTTAAAAAAATATGCAGAGCTATACATGGAAACATATATTGAAGTCCCTGTTTCTCCTATCCTTTCATTGGCAGTGAGATAGCAAGATTTCTGATTAATACAGCCTGAAAGTTGCATATAGTCTGGGTTTTAACAAGCACATTTTTCAATCGTGTCTTGAACGATGGCATATTCAGTTGCATTTTATTTTATTCCTGGTGTGATTTTTTTTTTTTT
>VWZD01013333.1:44336-70708 GCA_013396695.1 Sakesphorus luctuosus | reverse complement strand
GAGGAGAGGAGAGGAGAGGAGAGGAGAGGAGAGGAGAGGAGGAAAGGGAAAGGCAAAAGAGAGTAACTGAACTATAATCATCCAGTGCCTAAAGACAGCATTCACCCATTCTTCCTTTTTCTATCCCATTTTCTTTCATTACAGATTGGACTCAATTGGACTCAATTTGAACTGAGATTTTATGAAAGTGAAGCAAACTGCCTTCTAACAGTTAAATAGTGAGTTCCAAACTTAATAAGCATAGGAGGTAACAATTATTTCAGATTTGTCTTAAACAAAATTAATAGAAATAATAAAATGATAAAAGCAAGAAACCAGACTTTGAAAAATAATCAATAAAATAGCAATTATAAAAGTGGGCTGATAATGATTGCAGTATTTTCTTAGAAAAATCTGAATAGGTATTTTTTTACCCCCATGATAAATATGCTTCATATTGAACATACTGGTAATGCGAATACATCTGTCGTTTGCAAACTCTCCCAGTGATGAAACAACAGGAATGTTAAAACCATTATTGCCACTCTTTAGCTTATGATCCTTGTTCTTCAGATTCTAGTTTACCCAATGAGTATTAATCTACAGAGTAGCTGCTTCATGGGTTTGGGGCATTACAAAAAAAAACAACAAAAAAACAAAAAAAAAACCCACCCAACAAACCAAAACCACAAACACCAGGGTAAATTTATTTTTTTAGAAATAATTTTTCATGCTTATGAAACAAAGTAAAAGACAAAAAAACAAACTGAACCAAACCAAACCAAACCAAAATGCCAATAAAAGCAAGCAAACAAAAATAAGTTATTGGGTGGTCTTTTGTTTCTTTACACTATGAGGAAAAGAATAGAACTGGTAACTTTAATAACATAGTATGGTAACAACCATAATATACAGTGACTGCAGGTAGAACAAGTGTTTGTGTGTAGGAAAGAAATAAAAACAGAGAAAAACATCTGTGGAGAGTAATGGAACTGCAACAGAAATGATCTAGAGTAAACCAGCAGGGAAACAGGAGAGCTTAGACTCCAGAGCCCCTGTGTGCTGGAAAACTACAGAGAAATCCAAGGAAAAAGAAAAGATGAGGTCTTGAAAAAACCAACCAAACAAACAAAGCCAACAACAACAAAACAACAAGAACAAAAAAACAAACAAACAAACAAAAACGACAAAAAACCAGGAGGGACTAGGAGTAGAAAACACTATGAAATGAAGCGATTAGAAGAGGGCAAAAAAACCTTGGACCACAGCAAAACCAGAAGCTACTCTATTGAGAAGTAAGTAATTAGGGCTGAGAGGCTGAAGGGAGATGAAAGCATGAGATAAAACAAGGAAAAATAATAAAATGTTAAGACCAAAAAACAGAGTGTGAAGAAGAATGATGAAAAGCAGGCAAAAAAAAAAATACAGAGACAGAGAAAACACCTGGAAAATAACTCAATTATGCCAAAAGTACAAATTAGAAGTAATACTTTAATCATTTGCCATAAATTACTTTTGAGACAATACTGCAAAAAATCATTAATTGGTCATATTCTTTCTGGAGGATGAGGAATGTTTTAAGTACTACATATGACTTTTGAGTCTCAATATATAGCACTGAAAGTATTTTGGAGATAAATATTTGCAAAATACATGTAACATTAGCACATATTTCTGAGGGTTAAATATGAATATCAAAACTTGATGAGAAAAAAGATAGACTTACAATCGAGACCTTTTGTACATCTTCATTTGAAGTTATAGGACATATAAATTACTGGCATTAATATTTATTTCGACCTTCATCTTAGTCTTTGTATCTTTTTAATACCTTAACTGCTGGACAACTGATAAAATTAATATATATTTTTCCTGTTTGACATCATATTGTGGACCTTTTGTTTGTAAAGAAAAGCTTTAAAAGGACTGACGTTTCTATAAGGAAGTATTCAAATTAAAAATATTATATGTAAAATTGAAAATATATATAATTAAAATCAGTTGGTTTGGATAGTTGATACATTATTTGTCTGCCTTCGTGCTCATTGTAATAGCAGTCTCGATAGACATAATAAAATTAAAAGCATGCATCATTGGAAGATATAGACGTAACATACTGTTCTTACATTCTTAGCCTCTTGAGTTTTTTTTTTTTTTTTTATTTTGGTTAATTATATGAAAAGAGAAGTGGATTTTTTTTTTTCAAAAGCAGCTCAGTTTCTTAGTGCTATTGGCTTTCAAAGTATGTTTAGACACCTAACTGCTATTAGAGCATTTTAAAATTCTTACCAGGAAAGAGGTCTTGTTTTCAATTTTTTCAGTATGAAAATATAACTATTCAAAGGACACTAATCAACTTATATCTTTAACCACAATAAAGTTCTTCACCCTAGAATTTCAGTGATCTCTGATTTAAATTTTACGTCTGTCTCCATGTCCTGTCTTTCAATTACACTGTATACTTCACTAAGTCATCCTTCAGAATGACGACCACCCAAGCATCATCATTCTATTGTTGACAGTCCAAAAACTTTAAAAAGTAGAATCATAGAATAGAATCATAGAATCGATTGGGTTAGAAAAGACCTCCTAGATCATCAAGTGAACCCTTAATCTTTTGAAACATATAGAATCTTAGAAAAAATCTGCACTCTCTGCATTCTCTGACATGATTAGGATTTCTTTTTGATATATACTTAAGATCAAAAAAGAAAGGTTTTTTTGTCATCTTCATCAATCTATGGGGCTGGAAGTAGTCTTAGAAACAAGTTATGATTCTGAAAAATCAGAGGGAACACAGATTTTATTTTTTTCTTAAAAATGAGCACAATTGAAATAAAAAATGTACTTTTTTGTCGCCCAAGTAGATGGATATCTCCAGTGAAATCCATTTTGNAAGTAAACATTTTTAGTTTTTCTCCTCAAACCAAGACAAGTTTTAAGAAAATATCTTCTGTTCTCAGTATCTTCAGAATATGAAAGTTAAATATCACGGGGGAAAAGTAAATCTTTATAAGAGTAACCTGGAAATTAAAAAGAGAGAGAGTAAAAGAAAAACATCTTGATTGTGCTTAAGTGAATGTACATCTTTGAGAATGATCAAGCATCACTTTCATTCATAGTAGAAAAGTTATTCATGCCAAATACATAAAATTGTAAAAATATCAATACAAAAATTCAGTAAAATTCAGTATCTCCCTACAAATGCTTGGTTTATTCTTATTGTCAAGGATGTTTTAAGCAATGCATCATTTTGCAGAATTACTTCAGTACCTGCAGGAGAATATGATTTTACGTTGCTTCTATAACTAAACTACATACTGTCCTGAATTCTCTGATGCTTTTCACCCTTGTGATTATATCATGTGTCTTGTGTTACTTGATATTCAATTTTAAAATTCAGCTCAAGTTGATGTAAGAATAGGTCTCAGCTTTCACAAAGGTAAAAAGGAAGGGTTAAGAGGGAAAGAGGAAAGGATAAGAGCTCCTGATTAGAACAGGTGAGTTGAAAAACTTGAAAGGGGAAGGAATTGTACATCCTACAAATGGGACTAAAAGTATGGCTATTTTGTCACAGGTATGTAATTTTCTACAACTGGAGTCACAGAGGAATCTTGCCTGTTACAGTTCTCAAAGTGTCATGTAATCAAGATGACTGCAAAGCTGCAGAGGCAGGCACCCGGACAGGCTGAATGGAATGCAAACCATCTCTATGCAGAACAGTCAGGGAGAGACTGACTGCAGTGGAATAATCTGCCTGAAATTCAGAGCAGAATGTTCTATTCTGGAGGGCAATTATGCGACTTCCAAAGTGAATGAATTAAAACAGAATTAGGTACAGTGAAAGTGGAGAAATAAATTTTACAGATGGATGTGAGGCATTCCACCATGGAAAAATAGTTCATATGGAGACAGTGGCAGTATATGGTCCTCTATTGTCATCCTTATATGTTACCTACCATCTGGCAGAAGTTAGTCTTACTAAGTTGCTGCCTTTTTTTTTTTTTTTCCCACAGAACATCAGTTCCTGCTTGGTAAAAACAAAAACAAAAACAAAAACAAAAAACCAAAACCCTTCCATTTTCATTTTGGATAGGAACATCAAAGGATAAAAATTATATTTGGGATAATATAAATGTATTTAGTAGATATTTCATCTTCCCAAAGACACTACTATTGAAATTCAATAGCTTCCAAGGATTCTGCCACCTTTACTCACAGAAAATACATTAGTGAAATGGAAGAATAAGAATTTTTTAAAAAAAATAATAAACCATTTGTCACTACAGAAGTACTAGAATACAGCAGTCATAGGTCAATGATTTCTAATAAACGTTACCCAACCCTACTAAAGTAAAAAAAAAAATATATATGATTAGTCCACAGCAACAATCAAAAAATCTCATTCCCCTTTCTACATTGACTTAACTGTTCCACAGTCATTCAAAGGGTTTAAAGAGATATGAAGCCATAAATATTCAGTTCTTGTTTGTACCTGCAAGACCAAACAGCAATAAAAAATCGGTATTATCTATCCTGTATTTGGTTTATCCTGAATTCAGAGTTTAATCTTTGTTTGTTATAAAGTTCAAAATGGTAAGTCTTTGAGCATTCTAAGGGCAATCTTTATTTCATAGGTCACACTTACAGGTTTGATCTGAGCACTTTACAAAATTAATCCATCCATGCAAACATTTAGGCAAGAAAATATATTCGATTTCTGATCTGTATTTTGAACCTTTACACTTGAACTACATTTTATGCTTCTTCACAGGAGTTTAATCACTTGTGTGGCATCTCTTTTCAACACATTACAGGATTCCATTTTTCCATAGGTGGAACAAGAGAAAAGATATTTAGAAAATTCTGCTGAAGTCATATAGGGTTGTCACAGATGAGATTTATATCTCACTGGCTGATGGGTCAAATCGACCATTTTCTCTGTGTCTGTGTGTGTCTGTGTGTGTGTCTGTGTCTGTGTACCTGTGTGTCAGGGTAGGGGACCAGGCCCCAGCACCATCCACATGGCCAGCCAGGATGACCGCCAGTTTTGCAGCCACATTGCAGAAAGGCCGCAAGGGGAACCTGTCAGTCCATAAAGTCTACCTGGAGACATCATCACACCCCCTTGGGAGCCCCTGACTGGCTGCGGCACCTGTCACTTTGGCTAAGGGAACAGTGAGTGGTCAGTGAGCCAAATGTCCCACCTCAGAGAGAGGCCACACTAGCTAGAGACAATAAACAGGCACACACAGGCTTCCATTGGGTCTGACCTGCTTTCCTGACCCATCAACATGTGACCTTCTAAGTGGTACCTATAATTTTGTCTCCTTTTTTCTCCTCTTTATTCTTTCTTCTCTTAATTTCTCCTTCCTTATTCTTTTCCTCCTCTTGTGGGCAACTTAATCACTTATTTTCTGTTAAGGTGTGGGTACCTCACTTAAGTCACATGGTGTCTGTGGTTGCTGGGTGTAAATAAAGTTCCTTACTATAGCAATGCTTGCTTGTCCTGGTAATCTATTGTAATGCTTTTGTGAAGTTGCATGTTGCTCCTGTAAAACCCGTTTTGCCAAAATACCTATATTCTCACCAAGTCAGAAGAAATCTCTTAGGGAAAAATGTGTAGTTTTTCTCTGCACATGAATTCAAGGTACCAAACAACCAATGGCTTCACAAGGCGAGAATCTGTTGGTGAAATCTCCTAAAGCCTGAGATTAAACTATAACACCCAGTAAAGTTGGACCGGGTTGTAACAAGGGTTAAATGATTATAACACATCTAAAGGAAAGAGGTGAGTGTTGAAGTGTAAAAATATCCATACTAAACTGGTTAGCCAAGAGCACTTAGAGAGAAAGAACATGTACATTACTCCCATCATCACCATTTCTATGTATTTCTTATTAACTAGTGGCTGAAACATCAGACCATCACTTGTAAGCCCTATTTTTTGCATTTTCCCTACTTCCCTTTCATGAAGGAAATATAATTGTGGACATTTCTTATGGGACAAAGCCAGATCAGAAGAAATCATCCCTCAGTTTTCCCCTGAGTATGTTAAAAGGAATAGTGAAGTACTTACAATTCTGAGCAATATTGTGGAAACTTAATGTTAATGATCTGAAACAATAAGTAGAAAAAATAATTCCAATACTTTATACATAATCTTCTTACAAGAAATATTCATAATTACTGACTACCATAACTAGAAGTATTTTCCAGTTTATAAAGAAGACATAATGAAGGAAATTAGCAATTATTTGAGTGTTCTTATGGAGTGAAAACCTGATGGCCAGCTGTGCTGTTTCATGAATTCTGGGAGGGGGAAATTTGAGAATTCTTTCATGCTGTATTGATTGTCACCCCAGCTTAGAGATATTTGCTTATTTGAAAGAAAATGCAAGTGCAAAGCTCATGTCAGGAAGTGCATTTTTTCCACATAAATGGAAATCTGGATTTAGCATATTTTTCAATTTTGTTAGTACGCTTGCCAAAAGCAAAGCATAAAGAACAGTAAGAAAAAACCCTCTTCTATTTATTTTTTTAAAAATGATCACACTTGCCTTGCTTAGTCATGTCTTCTTTTATAAGGACACAGAAAGAAACCAACACTTTAAAAGGAAGTCCACAATCAATGCAATCTGTTTTCAGAAAATCTACTGTTTTCTACAGTTTTGTCCAGCTGCTTTATAGTTGTCTCACAGACATGGCTTGATTTGTCATAAATTCTTTGGACACTAATGCATGCTTAGAAGCAATCCCATCCAGGAAGCTCTGTGCATCCTTCTCTTGTCTTTGCTTCATATAATCTATATTTTATATGCTTCTTTAAAAAAAAAATTCCCTTCCCAAGCCATGTGTATAGTCTCTTCCCATAGCCACTGTTAAACTGAAGGTATAGGACAGTGAGATGTGACTACTTGGAAGGGGGAGGTTAATCTTTAGTTGGATGCCTTGTGATTGGAGCAAAAAAACCCCAGCTGGCATAACTCTGTTAATTTCTCATGTGAGATATTTCTTCCCTATAAATAAATATAAGGCTTATAAATTATACAGGAAAGACTACTTTTTGTCTTCCTTGAAACAGTACAATTGCTCAATATAGAAGGGAATGAAAAAGAAATTTAAATTTCTCTCTTTAATTTCATTATTACATGGAAAAACTATCATAGGACTGTTCCTGAACTTTTTAAAGTAATATAAAAAAATGACTAGAAATTACAATCCCTTCCAGTCTGAGGACCAGGCATGTAAAGTTTAAGAACTTCAGTTTAAATGCTGCCATAGTTCCTGACCTTAAAGAAAACATATGACAGAAGAGAGACTGAAACAGTTTTTCTGTAATGCAACTTGATGCTATAACTCAGTTCCCCATGTTTCTTATTTTCACTTCTATGTGATTAAGAAAATATCTTTTAACATGCCTCCATATTGTTAAGCCATGTATACATCTCATGCTGGGTACTTGTGCCTTTTACTTAGCTTCATGACATGGGTACTTTAGATTGATAAAATTTTTTAAACATCATTGTTTCAAAGTATCTAAAACCTTTAAAAATCTTCTCTTCAGAACCTTTTTCAATTGGGGTCTTGGTGCCAGGGAAATTATGTAATAGAATTTTATGGAATACCTTAAAATTCTTTTTTCATTTATCCTCTATTGTCTTTGCATTTCATTCCCCCTTGAAGACAATTAGCTCCTGATTATGGCTGGGTTAATGATCCTGATCAGAGTGGGAACTTTCTAATATATAATAATTTCCTCAGTGTAACAGATCATTGTGACATAGTGTTACAAAGACTTATTAAAAACATGGGTTAAAGTATGAATAAATGAAATTAATCAATTGTAAAGCACCACTTTTAAGTTGGTATGACTAACATTCATCCTGTACCATGTGTGATATTTGCATACATCCACATGCCAAACACAGGACACTCTGGCACATTCCAACATACATATTCGTATATATAAATATATATATATACACACTCTATCACATTACAATATTGCCAATAAAGATAATAGCTAACTTAAATGTTAAAATAATAATTTTATTTCCTATGTCTTCCCTTCTTGATAGAGTTACACATTACAAGACATCAAGGAATATCATCCTTAAGTGTCAATCTTAATTTTTTCTGCCAATCTGTTGATGTCTTGATATGTTTATTATCTATGTTAATAAGAATCAATCAAATTTTAGACTAGAAACCGCAGCTTACTAGAGTTGCTACCTATAGATTCATTTTGATTTTGGTAAGAATTTTAGGGATTTTTTCCCTGGAATGCTTTGATATTTCTTGTTAAAATTTTGAGTCCAAGACACCTTGTGCACAGATTTTCTCATAAAAGAGTAAGCCTTGAGCCTGCACTATCAGGGATTGAGAAATAATCATAAATGGAAGGAATTGGGTACATAAAACTACTTCATATGGGCCTGGGCAAGCAAATCCTAGACCTCATAAAGTAGATTTAGAAGCAAACAAGTTTCTGCAATAGGGAGAAAGTAAGGGAAAAAAATAAGTATATTTAAACATCTTACCCAGCCCTCATTTCAACCCTCCACAATGTTCTCTTATAATTACAACGTTATATGGCACTTGAGATCAAATCATGGCATTGATTCTAATTTTCGAAAAATAAAGCTGATTGGAGCTGGAGGGACCTGAAATAGATCCTTACATGCAGGTTGCTGTTGTAGATCCTATAACCTTAGAAATAGATACCCCCCATCTAGCTACATCAGCCCAGAGGAGACACCAAAAAATATCCATGAACAGTGTGTATATACACTGGATGCACTTCAACAGCATTCTTCTTGGACTTATTTTTAACCTGACCCCATAACACCTTTACAAGAAAAGCTTGACTTTCTACCAGTGGAGGGAAGTTTGTGTATATTGAGTATAGAAGTACAACAGCCATCCCAGCATCCTGCACATTGCCTGGGCTCCTCTGGTGCAGGTTGAGCACTTCTGATACTTTTTCTGCAATGCATAACTTCCTTCATATTACAAAGAATTATGGGAATTTTTTTAATCAATAGTAAAAGTAGAGGTAACTTTCTGAACTTTCAGAGCTTGCTATTAATAACACAGGATCATTATTTTAGCACTTTAGTACTATTTCACAGTTTTACCTATGAATCCTATATATCACAATGCAGCAGACCTTATCTGGAATGCTAATACAAATTACCCCATTTTCTTTTTACTGTCCTGCAAATGGTTTCTAAAACTCTACTTATAGATTGTCATTAATTACAAGGAATCTGTGAATAGATTCACATTCCAGCAGACATGTAGCTTTAGTGTTTCAATAATTTTAAAATCCTCCTTTTTCTCAGCTGGATGTCATCAAGCTACTTTAGCGAAGGACCAATCTATTTTCTAGATTAAAAATCAATAAAAGAAAACAACCTCAAGACACTAAGATGGCTTCTCATACGTAGGGATGTTCTTTGCACTTTGTATATATTTATTAGCAGGAGAGATAATATTATCAAAATTAAAAGCCAAATTACTCAGAAGTATTTCCTTAGGGAAACAGACATCTATTCTCCCCTCTTTAAAAGAAAATTCTTTATCTAATATTTCAATTTTGGACTAAACATCTTGATCATAATCAAAGTGAAAAGTGAAATTATGTCTTGAGGACTCACTGGGGAACCTCTGCTGAGGGTTTCCACAGTGGCCCTGGACACAGACCCTTTCATGAGCCTTGAGCAGACTTGAAAATGCGTGTTGGGGTCCAGTGGCCTGATGTATTGCTTCATAAATGAGAATTTTAATGCTATCCTGACACTATTGTGCCTGTAAAATTGCTGTAGTCTCTGCAACCATTACAGAAATTTCTGAAAGTATGGTCCTGTTGACAGGGCAGAAGAAATCAGAGGATGCAAAACCCCTCCTTTCAAGTAACTGCAAGTTTCAAAGGAAAATGGTTCCCAAGCAGAAAGTTATGTCAGCAAAACCTGAAATCATGCCTAAAGTATTTTTTCTACTATTTTAGAGGATTATCTTATTCTGTCAATATTAACCATACTAATGTACACATGGCTGCAGATGGTTCTGAGGTATGAGAAAGCGAAAGTAAACATCAGGAGTTGGGTCAGATGAAAACCAATAAGGATATTGACTCTAAATTTTCTTGTCCAGCTCTTGGGAAATGTTTGGAAAAGATTTTTTTTTTTTTTAGAAAGTAATTGTTAAAACAATTAAATTTATCTTAATCTTATTTTAAGCAATGATTGAATCAGAATTATTTAAATATTCCTCTATAACAAGGCACACTTTTGTCAAGTTTTCCAAATGGCAGTATTACAGATAAGTGCTTTATATTTATAAGAAGAATTAACCTCTGTATTGTTGATATTTTTTTACAATGTTCTAAATTTCATCTTCTGAACACAAGCAAGAGTCTGGATAGAAAAATCTGCTGTGTTCTCAGCAGGTACTGAGACTAAATATACCTCGATCAGTCCAAAACAATAGAAGCTTGGTCCAGCTTTTTCTTTTACATTTACTTCTGATATGGCTTAATATGCACAATGTCTTCATATTCATCCCCTCATAACTGTGCCATGAGAATCAGTTGATCCTCTTTGAGCTCTGTTCCTTTCAGTATGTACACTAAAGTCATTCTGTCGAAACAAATGGAGCCATATCCATGTGAAATTCATGTAATTATTATTAGAATCAACTTCTAAACTGGAAATCCTTAGGAAACTTTTACACACACACACACACAGAGTCCATTTTTTGAAAAAGGTGTTAAAGACTTGCAGATCACTTGACATTCCTTTGTGCTCTCAGTATGGCACAATCTGCTACACAGCTCCACTGAGGACTCCTGGATGTGTGTATGTCAAACTTGCAGTGGCAAACAACAGATGTGTGGACAGCAACACTTGTACTGAGTACCTCAGTGACTTACTTGGCACAGTACGAAGCATGTAGTACAAATATTGTTGTTCAGTTAAGTTAATATGTGGCCAGTCTTCGAAGACGTTGCAGAAGGATGAATTCAGATGTTGATGTTGCATTCAGAAAAAAAATAGTGTTTATCCACCTGCTCCTGAGTCTACAAAGCCCTGCTTTTCCTTCTTCAAAATAACAAAATGATACAGTTGTACACATAGACATACACACAAACACAAGTGAGGAACACAACATCCATTTAAACAGAAACAGGGAGAAAGACATGGGAGTCTGAGTTTAGCAGCTCCTTCATTTAACTATAATCTACTAAATTGCACTCTAGCTAATCTCATTTACTTGAAGCTTCAAGAAGCTTTTCCAACTTTCAGTTTATTCACATAACTTTTTAGAGTTTTTGTTACAAACAAATCAAAGTTTTGGTTAAAAGTCACATATCATACCTGTCCTTTATTCACATAACGCCAGAAAAAGCAAGGAGGTAAAACTGGTCTTTTTACTTAACAAACAGAGCTGTTTAATTTATACTTTACTTATACTTAAATGTGTCAGCTCTCATAGTAATATTTTAAAAACGTATATCAGTGCTTTCAGACTAAACCTATTAGCAATTTCTTTTCAATATATCTTTTATTTTCCACCATATTTGGAAGAGGCCAGAGTGCAACCCATTTCCAATATCATGTTTGAAATTTATAAATTTTTGGAATGGACCACCGGATTAAAAAATCCCCAATACTTTTTTGCCCAGAGTTTTACTTCAGCACCTTTATAATTGTATTATCATAAGCATTTTGATAAAAAGAAGGGAGAACTCCATTGGAGTCAATTATGTTCATGGCCCATAAAAGTTGCAAGACATATTAGGAATGAATGTCTCTTTCACATTAAACAAGGACCTACATCTCAGCCTCTTAGCTGTAGTCAGGGACAGTTCAAGAACTGTTGTCTACAACTAAACTTTAGCAAGATAGAGGTAAGAAATAAAACGGAAACTTCACACAGACTACTTCCTCAATATCATGCTCACCAGAAGTTGGTTTTTCCTCAAGCAAATGAATCAGTACATGAACTCATCCTTGCTGTTGGATGCTTGAACTATTAATGGTTAACTCAATTTCCTTTCATATTTGACAAAAAATCTTGACTTTTACATGCAAGCTGGTATAGATTATTAAGACCTATAGAATCATGCTCTCTCAAAATGATCAATACAGTGTAACTTGGTTAACAATATCAATTGAAATTACAAAATACATCTTTACATTGGTAGCATAATTATGCTATTTGCTAGCAGTTTAAGATTGACATTTAGACTATTCCCGGATAGAAATTTTGACCAAACCTGGATTATGAGTTTGCTTCCACAACAAACAATTTAGAGATCTATAATATAACCAAAGTCCCTCTGTGTCTTTAACAATGTTTCAACAGTCAATTGTGCTCTTTAAGTCCTTACAACACATAACACAATGAGTCATACTTAAAGTACAGACTAAGGAGATAGTACTGTAACTGCCATCCTTCATCTTCCACATGAGGTGAGCACTTAAGCAGACATATATTGATACTTGTTATCACGGGAGAATGAGCGAGTGAAATCTAGAGTACGTATGAATGATTGGAAACAATGTTGCTCAAAGTAGTTATCATTTTCCCTTCATTTGGGATCTCACATTGAAATTTGTAATGTTATTTCCTGCAGTAAGAGTGAACACAACCCTCATTGCTTTAAAACATAACAATTTATCTTCCACTTTAGATTAACTTGAATAAAGTCTTGTGAAATAGACTGGTAGAACCATTAATGAAGAAATAATCCTATTAATTGACTAAACTCTCTTTCCTACAGGTAAGGAGATAAATAAGAAAGAAAGATTGCATACATTTTTAAATGTTTTAAACATATTGAGACATGAGCTGGGGATTATCTGACCTAATTCACAGATCAGAACTCGGATCTGAACTCTGTCTTGTAACATACGCATGCAGAGCTTCATAGGAGGCACTACACTAAGTTTAGCTTCAACAAAAGGTAAAAAAAACACTGGAAAACTGCTGCTGTTGCTGAGTTTAAGAGTCTAACCCTAACAGGGTTCTGACTGCTTCCCCAGCTAAACCCAAATGAACTTTTCCTGCCTTATAACCTGTGTCAGGTGCTGGCAAACTGAAATCTGCAAGAAGGCCAAAAAATTGCTACCACAGAAAACAATCAATCAGATTCATAAGTGTTGCTGTGAGTGGTGTAAATGTACATGTTGTAGCTGCTGACACCCTGCCTCTGGATTTGTTGATTCTTCTGACCATTAGATGCATGCTTTGGAGAGATTCCTTGTTTTATCTTAATGCTTGGCTGGCCCTAGCCCTGCCTCATTACTTTGTCCATTATATTGTTGCCAAGGGGTCTTCAGTTTTTGATTTTTCACATTTTGTAGATTTTAGAAACACAGTAGAAACACAGTAGTCTGTAGTGAGTTAACATTTAGAAGCTTACAGTATAAGATTCCTCCCTATCCTCCCTATCTCTAACCCCTGGTCCAAGAACAGACGGCTAGGTTTTACCAGTATTTAGTCTCTCTCTCAAGGTGCCAGATTAGAGGCTAACATAAACACAGAGCAAAGTGACCCAAAGACCTGGAAGACGTCCAAGGGACCTTTATGTGTTGAAGAAGAAGAGGAAGAGGAAGACGGAGGGTCCTGGAGACCCCCAGACCCAATTCAGGGGGGTGGAACCTGGGAGGGGACAGGGGTGGAACTGGGACATGTGGACTGTAGTGACTGGAGGAATTATATTATAAAAGCTATGGAAATCAAAGCTTGGAGACATGCATGTCATCTTGTATTCCTGTGGGCATTTAGCCTGTTATTAAAGGACCTTTACTTTTTACCTTACCCCATATCAACCTGGCTCGGAGTCCTGCTTTGTGGGGGGGAGGAGGGCATCCACGGCAACAATATCTAGGGGAGTTAATACTCTCTCTGCTAATATTCTGATAAAGCATCTGCATTATTTTAGAACAATTAATTGTACCTTAGACATAGGATTTTTTCTGACTGTTGTATTTCCATAATGGAGTTTCACCATTCCTTTTATTAATTGAGTTTATAAAAGCCTTTGTATCTTAGGTGCAGGGGCTATTTGCTCTGGGGTTGCTTGACAAATAATATTGAAATACTAATTGAACTCAGCAATCCCCATTGCACCAGTGTTATGAGTCTCCTCTTTGGAAGTCAGACCCTGCTGATACTGTTGGCAACATCACAATATGTTTTCTAGGAATAAAGTAAAAAATTTAGTTAACTGGTACTTTAGTTGATCTTTTCAGTTTGCTAGGCAGTTGACACTGTACAGAAGTCCTCTTACCTGTCTTGAGCGATATATCTTTAAGAGGTTGCAAACAGTTGACAATATTTTCTTATTCTACTATAATTTGGAGTTCTAGTTTGAAATCACTCACTGCTTTTCAGAATGCAAACACCATTTTGAAAGATTAAACCTTGCAGAGAATGCTCATCAAAACTGCCATGATTTTTTTTTCTCACTAAGTTGATTATTGGTAGAATTCTGTACAATGTTGCCATAATTAATGATTTTCTTTCTCATTAAATATTTAATAAGCCTAAGCATAATTTTTTTAGCTTCTGACTCATCAACATCAATAACATCAACTTATATGTGTAAACTGAAGCATGCATGTCTGCATGTATATGTATGGTGTGTACATTTGTGTTCAGTAGATATTTCTCTGTGTCTAGAATATTTCAACGTCAATACACATGATTTGAAACATGATGAAAATTTAGGACATTACAGTTACACATTTTTTTAAATATATTTATCTCCTGATGAACTGTGTGGATTATGACAGGTTTAGGAGAAGGATAGTAATAATAAGTAAAAAGCAGCAACAAAATATGATATTAACTATTTTTAAGGATATCCAATTTATGTGAAAGTGAGTTATAAAAGCAACTGCAAAAGAAATGTTAAAAAAAAAAGAGAGCAGGCCATTCTAATAAAATAGGAGGCTACTGGAGGTAATAGTTTGAAAAAGATTAAGGTTTAATAAACTGTTCCTCTACAGGCAGACTACACTGCACAGAGGCTCCCATATCTTTTTCTGCATATCTACAGCCTAAATATTGAAAAACTTGTGGTATGGCCTTGGTAGGAATCTAGGAGCCACCTAGGAGTAGTCAGGTTTCAAATCGATAACTAGAACTAGTTTTCACTCAGTATCTGCACTTAGTATCTGATATCAGCGTATCTTGCTTTCTTAAAGACAGGGCTTGAGACCCTCTGTCAAACTCTGTTGGCAGGAACAGGTAGATCTCACCAAGAAAGAATATATACTTTTATGAAAATCTGTGTCTACTAGCTCCAAATACACACAGTATTATATTGGTGTTTTGACAATTTCAGCCCTGCTCACTGTCAACAAACTTGACTAGTATTTCCCCCAATGAGATAGTGTGTGAGAGTGACTTTAATAAAAGCAAGATGCCACTGATGATTAGTGATTTAAGTGAAAGCTGACATCCTTACAATTCACAAAGGCAAAGGTCTTCTTGGTTTGGGGAAAATGACAGATCACTATGCTTAACCTTTGGTGAGACACATCAGCTTGCCACATGTTCTGAAAGATTGGTCCCTGGGAAGTCATTCCCACTTTAGCGTTTATCTGTGAATACATAAACTTAGTGAAAATCAATTCAATATATAGTAAATACAAGTGCGTGAAGTTAATGTTATCTCTGAATACAGCACTGGTAAAAACTGTGTGTGAAAACTGTTTGAAGCTTTACTGTAGCTTTTATTTGGAGACCTACAGAGAAAAGGCACATATGTGAACTAAGGGTTGGACAGAATGTCTTATAAAGAAAAATCTTTAAAGTGAAATGCATTTAATCTATCCTGAACAGAGATAAAGAAATAACTTGACAGTATTTTTTATACTACACTGTCAGTGGAAAACACCCAGCACTAGACCAGATGTTTTCTGAAAAGTATTCCTTAATCAAATTGTTTGTTTGTCTTGATGATGATACAGTGGTATCAGGTCAGATGATATTATACTTTCTTTCTGAATAAATGTTTGTGAGTTTATAACACAGTCCTGCAAAACTGAATCAGAGAAATTAAATTCTTACCCAAATAAAACTTTTGCAACTTTTAAACAGAATTTGGTGATAAATACTTTAATTCAGCACCATGATGTGCAAAGGTTAGTGGCTGGACTTGATCTTAAAGGTCTTTTCCAAACAAAAGGATTCTATGATTCTAGATTGATAAAATGTATTAGAGCATAGCAAAAAAAAGATGTAATACTTGGGATCTGAACCATTATCTACTTAGTTAGGCAGACAAGGACTATCTTGGGTAATTAAAACAGTAAAAGAAGGTGACATTGGTCTAAAATTGAAAAATAAACATTTTATAATTGTAACTGGCCCAGTACCACTAACTATCCCAATTTAGATCCTCATTTTCTTTGATATTCATTATACATTCATTTTAACTCTTAGCACTGCTCCAAGGATAAACAACAAATTCAATAAATAGTTCAACCACAGTGCTCCTTTTCCCACAAATATTTTATTTTTTTTATGCTGTCTCTGATTTTAAAACATTTTTCTATTTTCCCTTCTTCTACCTCATGGCAGTGAATTAGGTAATGCAGCTGTGCATTTGAGCCTCCTCAGCAGTGAATCACAACTTGTTCACAGAAGAGTGCTTTCCTATAAAGAAAATAGTTGGGCTTCAGTGGCTTACAACAATAGTTTAAAGAACTTTTAAACATTGGCTTATCCACCAGTGTAGACTTCATTTTTAGATAAGAAGGAACACTTGCTGAGAAATGACAGTGATGTTTGTAGCTATCTGAAAATATTTCTTTACTCATTTTCTGTGCAACATAGAACTGTGTGTAACCAGTTTTGCAGTATAGAAATCAAAACCAGCCATGAAATATAGATTCCATGATGCTTCTGACTTGGAAACTTCTTTTGTGTGGTGTTCTTTCACTTGATCTGAAACCTCCAAAGTGTTCTGTGTGGTTTTTTGTTTGCTGTTTGTTGGGGTTTTTTAATTTTTTTTAAAACTGACAGAGAAAGATGTTTTGCCGTAGGATAATCTGTCACTTTCTCAAAAGGAAAGATCATGTCAATGGATTTTTTTGTCTTTGTCTTCAAAGGAGAATTGCACTGCATTTCTCTTAGCCTACTGCTGATAGGACCATGACTGGATATGCAACAAGTAACCAAACACTGCAGTTTGGGTTGCCCACAGGTTTATAGGCCTGTGGCTACTCTTCAAATCAGCTGCTCAGTTCTGCTGACTTCTGAACCATGAGAAATGTGATACAGGCTAATGAACTTCTGGACCTCAACATGACAAAGACTGACTTCTCTGGGGGATCGTGACTTGTGCTCTGTGATTAAACCTAGCTAGTAATACCCTCTGCTTGCACTAAAACTACTGAAGATGTGGGAAGAGTGTTTGCATGTCTGTAAGGAGAGTGGTAATTGGGAGTCAGTAGCTAAAGAATAATCCTGAACAAGTCTAAACAGACTACTAATTTAATGTAGAATGTTTTATTTCTTTACAAGAGAAAAATTAAGGAAAACAAGAACAAAGCACATTTTGAGTTCCACAGTAGATATAAAAGTACTCTGAGAGTTTCTTACAACATAGTCTCTTACAATTTCTGAGACTGAAAACTAGGGACAGACAAATTAAACTGGAAATGGGATACTTGTTTTCAATAAGAACATTTATTAAAAATAGGAATACACTGAAGAGTATTTCTTTGCCCATGTCTTCAAATCTTCTGCTCAAGACTAGATACTTTTGTGAAAAGAGAACCCCAAAAGCTGAACCTCTTACTATGTCTAAAAAGCTTTTGTAAAGGCTGAGAAGTGACTTACCTGATGATTTAAAAGTTCTGGAGAAATGTGATGGAAATAACTGTTGATAATTAGCAGCCTGTGACCACATTAGTGACAGTGTCTTTAATAGCTTACTAAGATTGCTCTCCCCTATCCACAACAGACTAAAGAGATCCACTGTGCCCCAAAGATGAAGCATCCAGAGGAGCTCACAGTGGGTTCTGCTGCAAAAGGGTGTTGAAGAAAGGCAGCAATGTTTAGGGGCAGGAAAGATGCTGGAGAGAAAGGTGTCATGAAAGGAGCCACTGGACAAGGGACAGAGCAAAGTCAGGACTGCACAGGGCTGGCTGAGGCATGTGGTAATCCTGCTCTGCCTGTTGTGGAGCCACCTGAAACTGTCTGTGACCGGCTGAGATCAGCTCCTGGTCTTCTCCCCTACAGGCACCCCTGCTGCTGCCATGACTGGGGCAGCTAAATGAGATTTTCCTTCAACAAACTCACTTTCAGCCAGAGGAAATGCCATGGGGGGAAAAAACCCTCAAAAACAAGATACAAGACTTTGTACGCACTAGACTGATTCTACCTACAGTCAAAGCATTCAACCTGTGTGGAAATAAACTTTGACAATAAGCCGAACTCAAATTTTTCAACAGCAACAAAATTAAACAGTGGAGAGTCTTAAATGACATTTTTATAGGAAATCTTCCAACCTCAAGATAAAGCACAAGCTGGTGCTATTTATCCAACAGGTATATAAAACTAAATTTTAACAAACAGAAAATACATGTGATTTCAGAACTTTGGAGGGGCATCAACATTCAAGCTTTGCACAAATTAAATACAGTTATGTCTATTGTATTGATGTTGAAATAAAAACATGTCTTTTTCTCCCAAACAAAAATGCATGTTAATAGTAGGTGTTAAGACTTGGTCGTACACAAGGATTCTCTTTTGTTGTATTCTGTTTTACAGTAGCTGCAAAATTTAAAAAGTTATTACTTGATGGAAATATATTTTTTTCTAAATGATCTCTGTTCATGTAGTGGCAAGATAACAGGTAAAACAAGTCTTTTTATGGCTGGTTACTATACATGGCACTAAATTAAGCATTAGGTGCATCTTCTGAAAAAAATAATGCACTTCTATGAAGGCATTTCTTGAAGATGATGAAGCAAAAATGTCAGCTACACGGTTGGAGATGACTCAGACTCCATGTCAGTTATGCCAGAGACAGCAAGAGCAACAGCAACAGCAGCCAACTCAGGCATGACATGTCCAGTCATGATAAGCTCATTCACCTATGTATCATTTACATCCATTTCAGGATAGACCAATATATCTTAGAAATAGCAGTTCAGTTCACAGAATGGACTAGAACTCATTAGTTCACAGCAGTTTTAAAGCTATCAAGTATTGCCTGACTGCTGGATTTTTTTCTTTCAGTTTTCCAGAAATGATTGCAATTTGAGCAATACTTCCTAATTTCAGATTTTTACATACCATGTCAGAGAAGAATTGTGTATCAGGAAGAAGGTACAGCCTCAGACTCTTCTGTTCCCAGCTAAATCTATCACCCATCAGACAATTAGTTCTTATCCTTTACGGATGTAGGTATCTTTTTTCCCATGAGACTCATTGATTAGCTCAGCTACCTGTCTCCCTGCAATGCAGCATCATAGCATTAAAAACGTGGATACTCACGAATTAGTAAAAGATTACAGAATAGATGAATGGATAGATTACATAGATATAACAGAAACTATGAGAAACTAACAAAGGATTATTACCACATTGCCCTACCCACTGCCACAGTCCAGGATCCCCACAATATTTACTGTGGCAGATAAAATACTGGCATTGTGGTGGCCAGAAATAGATGCAGACATCAATGATGTTGGATTTAATCACATTCATTTATTTCCTAGCAATTTAATCTGCAGTCCTACAATGCCAAGTTGCCCTCCCTAATTTTTAAACCATTGGAAGACACGAAGCCATTTATAAATACAAGCAATTGCAAGTGCACTCCAGGCACTTCTATTTTACATTGACAAGAAACACTGACTGCATCATTTCCCAGCAATCTCACCACATGTAAGCACTTAAAAATGGATGAAAAACAATTGATGAAGGCCAGCATTGTCCAGAAATAGATTAAATAGATATAAAGGAGGAATAATGAAAGTAACTTTTCCTTTATCTTAAAAACTTCATTGAGGTAAAAGAGATTAAAAAAAAAGAATAAAAAAAACATACTTGCATAAATATGTGTTTGCATTTGTGTGTCTGTATACTTATATCTAAATACACACATACTTTTGAGTATATGTGTGTAAGTAAAACATTATTTGGTTATCAAAACAATTGTCTATATAACTAATATTTCAAAGTGACAATCACTTCTATTATCTGTTTCAGTTTTTCAGTGTTTGGAAATATTCTGTGGGAAAGTGTCAGAACTAAATTCATTATTTCTTGGGAACATAAAGAAATAACAGTTAAGAAAGAGTGATCAAACAGAGCTATATGAATAATTTAAATATTCTCTTTAAAATTATGACCTCTGTTTTTATCCTCAGTGTCTAAGTCAGCTACTAATGAGAAAAAACTTTGAATCTGATTATAAAAAAATTTTTATAGATATTTTTTATAGATATTTATATACACATATGTATATATAGACAAGCACATGTATAATGGCAGATATAGTAATTTTATAATCTGTTTCAGGTAATTGAAAAAACTAGGATATTTGATTTAAGTGTTCCTTGGTATGAGCTGGTTCACATTCCTGTTGCTTGTAATATTTAATCAGAAATCTAGACTTTTCAAGGAACTCTTCAAATACTTTTTACTACCTTGAAGGACATTATTTTAAACTTTTAATGGCATCAGTGTTTAGTAATTTAGTCTTCTTAAATTTGTTTATTTCAGCTTTGCTCTCCTCTTTCACTTCTCTCATTAAATTAGTGTCATTGTCATGCTTATGATGCTTAAAATGATTATATAGACATTGTAAGAAAACATATCATATGCATGACTCTATATCTCTGTTATACAAAAGTTTTAACATCTAGTTTATCACTGACACAGTTCCTAGAGGAAGAGAAGTTTAAAAAAGAAGAAAGCAGTAAATTATTATCTTTTATTCCTTTTTGTCTCAGTTCATGTAACAACATACTGTGTTGCCTCTTGTCTGTCCATTTTATCCAGCAACGTATTTCAAAAATCACATTAAACTAACCACAAGAAAGCAACTAAACTTCAGAGCTACTAGATGTAGATCTTCAGAGACCAAGCAGGTTTTGGAGCTTAGTGCCAATCCAATGGAAAACAGTATCTTGTTTCTCAGTAATACCATCTTTGTTACCATCGTGCTTGGGTTGTATAGTCATCCGACCTTTTTTCCTGACTCACATTTTGCAGAATGTTTGGGGTTGGACTTTGTATCCTGAAAAGTAACAGAATAATTATTTTTCTGTAGTCTTATCACTGTTGATGTGTAAAATGACATTATTAATACATGTTGCTTGTTGAAAATTCTAACTTTCCATAGGGATTGTGTGGGCACATTTGCTTACTTGTGAGGGACACATAAGATGTGATTATGCATATCTATAAGCATATGCATATAGAATATATTATCATCAGAGCATGTTGGAGAATGCAATTTTATTTTGTGACAAACCTTAGGCTGAAGAATATCCTTTTCTGTTCCAGTAAATATGATTGAAATATGATTTTTAAATACAACAACAACCATCAGTGCTTTACTTAAGTTTGAAAGGATGAGAGGTTACCATTAAAACAAGTGCAGCTTCAGTCTGGAGGGTGCACAATGTCACGAGATATATAATGTGTAGGATCAGACAATGTTCATAGAAAATCTAAAGAGTTCTACCTCCTGTAGAGCACCCTGGTGGAAAAACTGTTCCTGTTTTCCTCAGTGGGTTATTGACTAGAAAGCTCACATTAGAGACCTAAGTTCAAATTTTCATTCTGTCTAGCTGAAAGCAAATTTTTTCAAATCAGTGTCCTCTCAAGCCAGAGAAGTCACATGTCATTCTGAAGTTCCTCTCTGATGCTGGGAAATTTTCTAAAGGGAAGTCAGGAAATGAGGTTCTCAAGACAACACAAGGTATGATGAAGCAAGTCTCACTTTTCAGGCAAAAACTTGAACCACTAGACAAGTCCTTGAACTGAGACTCTACTCCAGCACTTTTTGGTTATGAGGTCTAGCATAGATCCTTTGACCAATAAATCTTGGCTAATATCAGTGCAAGTTCTGGCTCTGTTAGGGAATGGTAGGGATTCATCTCAAGCAACAGTTTTGAATTTTAGTTATAGGGTTTATTTTTGCAAATTCCAGCACTAGTAATTTCTCCTTCTTCATGGTCAATTAATTATTCAATCAACTGGACACACAATATATTTTTTCTAGCCTCCAATGCAAAAAAAAACCCCAAACAAACAAAAACAACAACAAAAAACCCCAAAACAAACAACAACAACAACAAAAATAAAAAAAAAAACTATAGGAAAACCACAAGGAAAAATCTCAGCAAGTAAGAAAGAAAACTTTGGTATCAGCAAAAGGATTTTTCACTAGAAGATTTCCTTATTCACCTATCGGTACATCACTGTGATTTTACAGAAAGTTAATTTTCTGCTCTGGTATCATGTTTTAAACCCAAGCATCAACCAAGTACCTTTCAGCCCCTCACTCACTCTCCCACCAGCATAACTGGGTATAAAATCAGAAGGGTAAAAGCGAGAAAACTTGTAAGCTGAGACAAAGACAGTTGAATAGGGTAAGCAACAGCCATGCACTTAAGCAAAGCAAAACCAGGAATTCATTCACCATTGCCCATGGGTAGCCATGTGTCCAGCCATCCCCAAGAGAACAGGGCTCCATGATGCCTAATGATGACTTGGGAAGACCAAATGCCATCACTCTAAACAATCACCTTCTTCCCCCCATTTTATATACTGATCATGATGCCACATAGTATGGAATATCCCTTTGGTCAGTTGAGGTCAGCTGTCCTTCCTGTGTCTCTTCCCCACTTCCCCCTGCATCCCCAGTCTCCTCACCAGTGTGGCGGTAGAGCAAGAAGAAAAGGCCTATGCTCTGTGTAAGCACAGCTCAGCAATTTAAAAAAACCCACATCTGTATGTTATCAATCCCGTGTTCAGCAAAAACCCAAATCATGGCCCTGTACTAGGCACTGTGAAGAAATTAACTCTACCACAGCGAAAACCAGCACATGGTAATCCATTGGCACACTGGCCTATTCCATGGGTTTCCTGCTACTTACTGTGTTAATATGGAGCTTCTTATAATGTATCATGTAGTGTCTGGTCATTGCAATGTCATCTGAAACCTTGGACAAGGGGCAATTTTGATTGCTAGAATGGTACGTAACATTCTGTCTTCCTTTGGTGATTGAAACTGTTGAAAATAATGAGAATTCCTCATTTAAATGGAGGCTTAACCTCTAGGAGACAAAAAAAAAAAGAAGATATATTGAAGGCTTGTTGCTCTTTGACAGGTAGCTTCCACTGCGGTCAGTGACATTACTTGAGGTATACTGTGGTCAGTGGCATTATTTGACTGACTTTCTGCAATTTTTCTGGACCCAGTCCTCTTGTCAGTGGCCAGACTCAGAAAATATATCAGCCCCCTCACTCCTACTTTATGCATGCAGAAAACATTTCTAGGAGTGTGGTAACCTTGTTTAGATCCTACCACAATGTCAATTTATGAATATAAATGTAGATTTTGAGATTCATCTTTATAAAGACAGAAATAAAATGTTTAAAATAAATTAAAAACCAAGAAACCTGCAACACGGTTAACCTCCATGACTGCATTTTATGTGGTTATAGAGGAACTAATTTACATGGTTAAAGAGAGACGTCCAGTGCATAGGGAAACTGGGATTTCCCATTGGGAATGGCAAACAGTATCCTAGGAACCTTGCAGGCTTCTAGAAAGGCACAAGGAAACCAGAAGCCTCAAAAGGCAACTAGACTTCTTGCTATAGGCACCCAATTTGTTCTTCCACTCCACAACTCCAGTTAATTTAAGTGTGTATCTGGGATGGATTTGTTGTCTTCTAACCAGTTTAATGTTGCTATGTGACCTTCAGCCTTCCATTTGTGTTCCAAGTGCTGGTTTAGTGCTTCTAATCTGCATTATCTTGACAGTTTTGCTTAGCAAATTTTTATTAAAGTGTAATTGTTGTGATTGTTGTAGGCGTCAGCTAAGAATTCAGGAGAAAAACTACTGACACCAAAAAAATGCAGAGAACACTGAGGGTGAGCCAACTTCAAGGCACAACAAAACTCACACTTTCTGACCCCTGAAGGCTCTCTGACCAACAAAGGCTGTTTGAGTTGAGGAGGAGTGAGAATATTTATGATTCATCTGGCAGCTGATCAGTTTTATCTACTTTCTGTGTGTATTAGCAAAAAAACCCCAACAAAACCAAAAATACCAAACAATTAACTTGTATTTTCCAGTTGCACATTTTGTACTTGTAGAGCCTCTATCTACACAGTAAAATTTGCCAGAGAAGGTTACTGTATTTCAGTACTTGAAAAGCCTGCATTTCAGATTAGTCAAACATTTTAATTTACACTGACTTCAGCAAGTAGAATACTTTGTTTTTTGAGCTCTGCAATGAAAAGAAATGAGGTAAAGGTTAAGATATGCAGCTATGAAAAGACTCATTGTAAAACTTGAGTTAATAATTCACATAAGCCATATCTTGATGCTCTTAAAGTTGAAGAAAAGATTTGTAGAATTTTTCCCAAAGCTTTCTGTTAGGTCAACAGTTGGACTCAGTTTCTTAGAGGTCTTTTCCAACCTTAATGATTCTTAATGATTCTTAATGATTCCAACCTTAATGAAAACTTCAGTAATTTGATTTCAGAATAAACTGAAATTTAAGAAGATGTAACTCAAAATGTAATTTTAGTATAAAATAAGTAAGCAAAATAAATAAATAAATAGAAAATACAGCAAAACACTAGCAAGTTGTCAATATAAATGTAATTGAAATTTTTCATATTTTTCTTTCATATGTGAAAGCCAAGGTTGTTCTATGAAAAAGATTTTTTGGGAGCTTGGAGGCCATTTGTGGCAAGACACTGCAGTAGGGTCATGTTTGAAACACTGAATTAGTTATTTAATAAGGAAAGTGGCCATAATGATAAACTGTTTCCACAAGGTAATTGTTTGATCAATACAGTTATATCCCCAAATAACCCATATTCACTTTAATGTCCTCTATAGTAGTCTAGTACTATTGGAAATATTGATTAGAGACCATTATGTCAAGATATAGGCTATGAAATGCAGCAAGAATTGATTTATATGCTCCTGTTTGGCTTTGTATGAATACTGGTCAAATACTCTCTAACACAACACTACACATGGTATCTGCTCAGTTTATATCAGGCCTCTACTGACTTTTTTCAGCCTGTGCCACAATGAAAATTGAAATATTATGTAAACAGTAATTTATTGAGGAATGTGAGTATAATCAACTTCAAGAGAAAAATGTGAGAAAAAACAGTTTGAAAAATAATGTTCAGTTCTTGTGATGCACAGGTCCTGGTTAAGTAGATTGGTATTTCATGGCTCCTGAAGTATTTCAAAGAGTGTATTTCAGCTCAAGGTGCTTTGTGGAGGAACAAAATTACAGCACCAAGAGACACAAATAAGGTAAACATATTCACAACTTTCATGCTCAGCTTCTCTTCAGAGAGTTATTTGCAAAAGACATGCAATGTACCTGAAGAAAAATAGCTTAATTTTTTAAAATTTATTTGTGGAACATGTATGCATTTTGTGATGCTTTGCTTTTGGGTTTGTGTTTTTCTTTTGCTTTTTTCTGCATTTTGTTTTAATGATTTCATTACATATGAAAATAATATGTGCGATATGTGTAAAATACATCAATCAGTCAATAAAACAGGACAGGGATTAAGTATATGGTGATTTCTCTATCCACTACTGACTATATGAATATAAAAAGACATAATGAAACTAAGAGCTTTACCTTTTGCCTCATACCTTTAAATCCTCATGCTCTTTCCAGTGTTTTATTTTTCCCCTTTTCCCTTTCTGATACCATCTCAGAAAGTCTAAGTGTCTCCCAGTAGTACACACTTTCTGTGAGATTCATTAGATTAACATGCTTCATTAATTTCAACTTTCATTGAGTTTGACAGGATAGGGGAGTCTGTAAAAGAATACCACTGGTTTAAATTTATTTAATCACTTGTGCTTTGATGTTTCTATTTTTTTTTTTTTATGTAACTCTTCATTTATTTGGGAGTTTTAGCACACATTTCTGCAATATAAAGGCATGGATAATAAGCCTTAGCTGCAGGTGCCAGTCTACACCTATATTTCTAAATAATAATATGCTGAAAAAGGAATGCATAATGCATTTCTCCTCCTGTATATTGATTCATAACTAACTTTTTCCTTATATCTGCAAAATGAGATCATTTAGAATTAAAAGTCTTCAATAGATGAAACCAGCTATCTATAG
>VWZD01013333.1:3185-38757 GCA_013396695.1 Sakesphorus luctuosus | reverse complement strand
TATATGCTAACAAATAGTTTTCCACTAAAGGCAGTCTAGCTCTTAGCCCACAGACAAATTACTTTGAAGGGGAAGTTTTTAAAGACATAGCACCTTTACTCAGAAGTTGTTTTAAAATACCATTGCTATTTTTTTTTCACTGAAAGCATAGAAGTGCACAAACTTGTACCTCATCATATGATTTGAGACAATTGTTTTTTTAAATGTAACATAAAAACTCTCGACTTAGTCTTTTTTTTTTCCTTTTTGTCTTTTAAAGGTTAGTTAGTGTTGGACTGTGTCCCATGCAAGGCAAGTGGCTAAAAAGCATGATTTTAAAAGATTTGAATTTTTCAACACTTATCCCAGGAGTGTTTTTAATATTGGTCCTCTGTTATGTAACTGCAGTAAAATGGGAAATAACTACCGAATTCTTTGCAAAATGTTATCAGTTCTAGTGGGAAGACTGGGCTGTCACTATATAGTGTGTGCAATATCCACAGAGAAAGGGATGTTTTAATCCAAAAAATAGTTTTAATTCAAATTGATTTACACTCAAAAAACAGCATCAGTAACTGATCATCACTATTAATGTTTCCCAGTAGGGGACATGAAGCACAGAGAGAGTAGGTCCTGGATCCACAAAAAGATGTCTCCCATCAGAGAAGATCTAGAAATTCCTGGTTTCCTTGAAGATGTAGAATGCCTACCATAACCTTGCAAAATGGATGTGTTTGCAAATAAAGAGACAGCACTGAATATACCACAATGACTGTACTTAAGGACAATGTCCAAAGTAGCACACGTGAGTTAACTGAAAATTTAAGAGGCAGCTGGTAAAGACCAAATGGGTGTAAACTGATGAGATGTGAGCAATAAGGCAGTGTACTCACTTTACATTTTGACAAGCAGCATATTCATGTCCTTGATACTCAGTGTGAATACTGCCAGCTCATACTCTTCGTGGGAAAATGACTGCTCTCTTGAATGTCCTCTGTATACCTTATGAACAAGAGATAGAAAAAAATTAAGGGGAAGTACTATAACATTAACTAACAAGTACTGAAACTGCCACTAGGATCTCTCTTGTATTAAGCAGAGTGGATGAAATTATAGAAATCTGATGGTACTATTGACCAGCAACACAAAGACTGCATCAAAACAGAATGGAAATTTGTATTGAGCAAGTCACACCAATCATTTATTAAAAACAGGAGGCATCAGATTTCACCTGAATGAACTGAAACATTCAAATAAAATGTAAAGACTTTACTCAAAAAACAGTAGAATTCATGACAGATGTAATTTTGCCAAGCAAGTTGATAACTCAGTTTGGCCAAATTATGTGATATTTATGAGCTGAAGAAACAGAGAAATGTGTAGCATGAATTTGGATAAAATGCTCCCCTTCAACAAGAGCAGTCACTTCAAAATCAACTTACAATAAAACAACACAAGAATTGTTGCATGAAGTGGGTCAGCTGACCTCAAATTCAATGATAGTAGTGAAATAAACTGATAAAAACAAGGTATTATTTACCACTGTTGCATATGTCTCATAAGCACAGTATACACCATGCTTGGACACCAAGTAGAAGCTGGAGCAATTCACAACTCTGTAGAGAACATTCCTGACAACCTGCTGCCTTCTGTACTGACAAGTCTGCAGTGAGATATCACAAAATTACAAAGGTTTGCTGTGATGGTAATAAGAATCCCAGAAGGGAAATTCCAGCAGCAGTTTCCCTTGCACCATTTCACAGAAGGACAAAACATTAAAAAAACAAAACAAAACAAAAAAACAACAACCAGATAAACAGATGCCTATGATATTAAAATATTTGCCAAGCATTAACTAATAAAAAAACTTTCTCTGATCAGTACTAATGTACAGAAAGCCCATGGAAAAGGTTAGTCTTTAGACTACCAGAAATTAGTGGGTTAAAAGAGTTGTGTATAACAAATAGGTTAGTTCTAAAATAACTGCATTCTGACTTTAAAGGTTACATCTTCTGTCATGCAGTATAACACATATGGGCACAATTCCTATGCTCTTAGGGAAGCACAGAACACCAAAATGGATAGGTTGTTGCAAAGCACAGGAACAAACCTGAATACCCCTTGGTCATGATCTATCATGTAAGGCTGGCTCCAGATCCCAACACAATTACAGCCAACACAGGCACACTCATGAAATAATACAATGCCTACAGCTATAAAAAGTAAAATTCCATGTATGTAACATAAAACAAGCAAGCACACAACCATCCGAATGCAGTTACTCGGCAGGAACATAGGTAATAACTACTCCAAACAACCTTTATTTACAGCAGGGATATGTTGCACCTCTTGGCAGAAACTTTGTTCCTTTATAAAGAAAAATGAGAAATGCCTCTGATACAGCTTTGCTCTGAATCTCTGTGTAGATATGCTGTGCTGAGACTGCTGGCATCATCATAGGTCTTTGAAACACTTATGACTCAACCCACTTTAGCTTACACCATGTTGAGTGGAATTCAATTGTGTTAAGTTATTGTCACGTGAAAGGGAGGAGGGAGCCAGAAATACAAATTAACTGTATTAATTAAAAGTTATTAGCTGTAAGTGCTTCCAGACAATCAAATCCTTATGTACCCAACACTGTCTGTCTCCTAACTGACAGCACACAGGTTGGAAGGGGGTCTGACCTCTGATATGAAGCCACACTTCCGCCAGCGAGAAAGTAGAGCTATAAGCATCCTCGGAGTAATTGAAACTTTATGAACCCAGCACTGCCCGCCAAACTCTGGACAGAACACAGGCTGGAAAGATTTTTGACTCCCCTATGAGGACCACACTTAATAGCAACAAGAGAAAAGAACCTTTCTCGTGATAGCTCCCAAAATAACATTTATTAATACAAATATGTGACAATAACTACATGGGTTACTTCGTCGGCGATAACATTTAGCTGCAGGATTGTACAAAATACCCCCCCCAAAGACATCAGCACAACACACATTTCAAGGGCCACCCCAGCAGTATATCACTCCCACAGCAAACTTAACTAACAGAGGATTACGAAACAGAAACACAACAGTTCAACACCACCAGTAGACACACTCAATAACCCAAAAGAAAAGCAACGGGAAAAAATATAGCCGCTTCCCATTAACACACATACACCCGGTCAACTATAGCAAATTACAACTAATAAGGTATAAGAAAAATAAAGTAAGAATTCCGTTGCTTACCCCTGCAATGTTAATGGAATGGGGGAGACAGGGTAGCTCTCAGGTTGCCCTCCCAAACGTGGAAAATTTTTCTCCCCAAGTTGCAGTTAAACTGCACTTTTATATATTTTTTTTTCTTCTCCAGGTGTTTGTGTGACTAATAGTCAATCTATTGGGGGAAGTGATGCAGATGCCCTGAGATGGGGTGGGCCCTTGAAGATATCACAAAGAAGGCTGTGCTATTTCTTAACACTCCATCCTTTGTTAATCTTATCAATTTGCTTCTGTGGGGAGCACCCCCGCAGAGGGGGCCTGAGGCATCTCCCTCACCCATCAAGCCTTATCAGCTCATCAACCTACAGTTATATAAACAAAGAGAACACAATAAGTACTAAAAGAAAAGCATGCACAATTTGGCTTATGTATCCTGATTCTTGGGGAATATAAATGGGAATAGGATTTTTTGAATACAAAATGTATTTTTCTTTATATCTATGAAATAAAATTTCAACACTAAAAACACTCCCCTCCCAAGTAAAAAAAAAATCAAGAAACATTTGGAAAACATACTAAATTAAATGTAAATAATTCCAAGTGCAGGTGAGAGAAGCAGATGCCATTTTGATTAAGTTATAAAGGCTTACATAAAAAGCAGAAGGCCTTTAAAAATTATAAACAATCTCTTCAGGACTCAATGACCTATAAAATCAGAGCAGATTAAATATTTAATTGGTAGAGTTTTTAAAAAATCCTATTCAATATGAATTTCCTCAGACCGTTCAACAAACATTAAAGAGTTCTTCAAATTTATGGGTAGTAAAACAATATATAAAAGACCATTTTTCCACTAATGGGATACTTTGTAACTGATGCTTGAAGATGTTAATTGATGTGTAACAGTAAGATATTTACACAAATAAAGAGCAATCTTTGTATTGAGTGTTATGCAAAATACTCTTTTTAAAACAAACAGCTTTAAACAATAGTGGATTTTTCAATGAGTGTTGTACTAGTGATCATAGTACTACAAGTGAAATATCTGCAGATCTCTACTGTAGTTTCTCTTCACTAATATGTGATGTATCTGTCAAACATGGTGAGCAGAACTAAGGATTATTCCTCACACCAAGCTTTACAGTTGTTCAACTATTAAGTCCTAGTTTCTTCTGGAGGAAGCTTATTAATGAATGTCTGCTCTCCTGCGTCTCTGTGTCTCTAGAAGACTGGAAATTTAGTACAAGCAGGCTACCTCTGTTTTTACATGAAGTTCTCTTTCTTTCATTTTCTTCCCCTGATATAAACACATTTGATACCTGTGATTCACATGTATAAGATACTAACCTATCTCTGCATAACCTTTTGTTCAAACTCCTTCAAGACAGATGAATATACTATAAGGGTAAGGATACAGCTTAGGTGATACTTATGACACCAAAATAAACCTGATATGATTATTAATGTGAAGTGCGGTAAGAATGCTTCCAGCCACAGAGTGTGAGCCCCTCCTGAACGCATGGAATCTTTTCACATTCTTTGCTCGTCTTGTATCCATATTGGTCATAGTGATTGCGGTGATTAGATAACATAGAAATGTAATCAGTAATATTCCTCCATTGTTACTCTGTCAAAAAACATCCTATCAAAGAAACTTTCTATCAGCAGTTTTGCCAAAAAACTTTCATAAACATCTAGCCAGACACATCCTGCAAGATCCTAGCTGCCATCTCAGCAAATTCAGCCAAAGAATTCTTACAAATATCCTGTCTGCTACCATCACAGATACACAGTTTGTCAGTACCAAAACATCCTGCTATTGTAACAACTTAGCTAACATTAAAATAACCAAGAGAGAAGAATAGAGTAAAAACTGTTTTCACACACATACACACGCACACTAACTTGGCAGAGAATTAGTTTTGGTGGTATACTTTTTCTTCTCTCCTAAAAAGAAATCTTAGCATTTTTCTAACTGTTCTTACTTCTTCTCTCTTTCTCTCTACATCTCTTACCAATTAGTTGATTGACAAATAATAACTCAGTTTTTAGAATTAACGGATAACTTGTTTGAGTTTTAGTTTTGTTGGGGAAAATATTTTGAACCTGAGGTCTTTCTGCATTGTTTAAGCAGATTGTAACAGTGATATAGATGTAGTTTCACATTGAAGACATTTTCTGATGAGATGTTCATAACTAGGAGGTATATTAGCATGTATGTTGTTTAATTCCCTCATTTTGGAGTTACTGTACTATTTGATTTGTATCTCCTCTATTTGTGGCTGGTCCAGGATTCAATGTAGTTATGTTTTAATAAAAAAGCAGGACTAAAAAAATACCAGAAATTAATTTTCCATCAGGAAAAGGGGAAAAACATAAGAGAAGGAGTCTTGAGATATTTCATTTACATAATTCAGATAATTATTTCTGAAATTACTATCTGACAGTGGCAAATTCTCAACAACAGTAAGAATAGAATTGGAATCTCATTTAAGAATACCTTAATATCAAGAGCTTTTCAGACACAATTGCCCATCCTTTTTTACTACCGAGATTAAGTACAGCTAAGCTGTCAAGAATGATTTATTGGAACCATGTCCTGCATCCTGTTCTCAGTGTCCCTTCCAAACAGGTGTCCCTCTCCTATGATGAAAAACAAATATTCATTCAGCATATTCTACTGTGTTCCAGTAAGTCCTTCTGATCATGAGAGCTGCTGACTACATGGGACCAGGAAATTGAGTACAATTCTGTAAACACTTGTAAACCACTAGAGAATATTAAATCTGGCTTTCCTATTTTGTCAATACTCCTGACCTGTGTTTGGTATCTTTCCAAGATTTAGTCTGTACCTTGTTTTCCATTGTAATGCTAAATGTGACAAAAATGATATTTGCAGTGTGAAACAGACAAAAATATATCATGAAATAGATTGCAAAGACAGAAAAATTGAAAAAAATTCAGTCACTACAACAAAGTGTACTATTGTAGACTGGATGGTTGTTAATACCTCTAAGTATTCAAAGGAAGAGAGACAAGATGCAAGAACTACAGATTTTATCTTATGTGCTTTATTAAAGAGAATTTCCCCCTGAGTTTCTACTAACTCTATCCAATTACCTTATTCCCTAAACAAAATTTTTAACCATATAAACTACAATATAATTCAGAATAAAATTATATTATAAAGGACAGGGGCTATACAAGTGTGCATGCTTTTGCTACTTTTCAGAGGGGCAATGCTCTCTACACAGTTTCTGACCCCAGGGATTACTAGCTTAATATAGTTTAATGAATTACAAAATGTGATTATAAGTCTATATACAAGTTAATCTGTTCGGCCTATAGTTACATACAAAGATAAATTCAGACTACTTTGGAGAAACTTTTTGTTCCTAATGTTTAGAAAAATATTATTAAAAATTAATCCGATTTTAACAAAGAATATCAAGGTTTCAGCTAATGCTTAACGTGGCCTCAGTATCACATATTGTTTGTTGGCTAAATTGTGTCTGAAGGTTCTTGTTTACTCTTCCATATATGTCAAATAAGAAGACTGACTGATGGTCATGTAGACTAAATTACCATGAGGTAAAATAAACCATAGGTACAGCCTCCTTATTCTAAGTGAAATAATGAGGGTTTTCATCAGTGAGAGCTGAGTAAACTCAGTATGAAGACATAGACTTGTCAGAGCTCGGGCTCTTTAAATCTCTACATGAACTTACCTTGCATTAAATTCCAGTAACTTTATGCAATATCCTATTTTTTTTTTTTTATTTGGATGTTGATTTCCTCATGAGGACATGTTATATTACTCTGACAATTCCAGAAATCTTTATGTTCTTTTTATCTGTTCTTTCAACTTCATTAATCTTCTATGACCTTCTTCTTCCTGGTAGGTTTTTCTGTTTGATTGGTTTTTAGTTTGGAGTTTTGTTTAGTTTGGTTGGTTAGTTGGTTGGTTGGTTGGTTCGTTGTTTTTGTCTTGTTTTGGGGTTTCTTTTGTGACGTTTTATAAACATTACCTTCTGAATCCAAATTTAGCTGAGATTTCTGGTAAATATCAATGATTAATTGCTGTTGTCACTTATAATAATTTATAGATTTCAAATTAGAAAAAAATAAATTGCAAACTATATTATAATAAAACACTAAAATGTCTTGATTTGAAGGATGAGAGGGTTTTAAGAACAATCCCTGGGTGAATAATAAAAATAAATCTTAACTTACTCTTTTGATAGTATTTTGTTTGAATTTCAGCAATGATCATAAAGAAAATTAATGTGCCGTGTGAGGTGAAAAGTACACCATGAAAGACATGATAAACGTAGCACAGGACTAAAGAAATTCTGTAAAAATGTAATGCATCACCACTTTTTCTACATAATTGAGCAAAATTTTCTTGTTCTCTTAGGAGTTTCTGACTGAACATTCATAGAGAAGGAGCTGGAAATCAGTATTTCTTACTATGCTTTAATGCCAAAATTAATTTTCTTCAAGGTAAGAATTAGAATGTGTATTAGATTTTCATTACGTACAAACTTTTTATTATGTCTGTTTTAAGTAGATGCTAATGTCTTCCTTTTCTATCCCTCTTATTCATCTTGATACTGATCTGCTCTACAGCTCAACAGCATTGTAAATCATTGCACTGTTCCACACCCTTTTTGGTTGTAATTCATATATACTCACTTAAAACCAAACTAATCAGACTTAAGTGAAGACAATCTGTAGAAGACAGAGTTTTCCACAGCCTGATACTTCTATTCAAACTGTTTCACCCTGTTGTGACCTCTATTCCAGCAACAGGTCTGCTCAGCACAAAATGTAGCTAGTGAACTTCAATTTGTGAAGTTTGAGACATAGTATATGGCCCAATCCATTCCATAACTATTTTATCCTGTGGTATTGTAGTATAGGATAAGATAGTATTTGTATTGGGATATTTTATATAGAAATTATGGCAGAAAAAATATCAGGCAGAGAATGAATTCCATGGCTGGGCAACAGAATTAGCGTATTCAGCCTTCTGTGTTTCTTTTCTCCTGGGCCACTTGGATGTGCTGACATTATTATGCCATATTTTTACAACTAAAATAATGTTTTTATCCTATGCTGTAAAGAAGGCTTCTGGGCACTCTCAGAAAAAAACAATAATAGCCCTATGAAGTTATAAGGCATTATATAATTCTGCAAGAATTTTAAGCCAATTACCTCTCTATATGTAAAGAAAGCCTTCTGATTTACTAAAACCTGAGTTGGTCTAAGTCAAGACACCTATAAGTGCCTTCATATTGACCTTTCCCTCTGGTTGAAACAGATTTTGTATGTTATCATATGTGTCATAAACTTTAGTGCATGCTTGTAGAAAACAATAAACAAACCCTATCCCACTTCAGAAAAAAGGCCTGCAGTAAAGCAAGTTGCTATTGATGCCTCAGGGGTTTTGTTGGTTTGTTGTTTTTTTTTTTTTTTTTCATTTTTATAGATTTTAGAAGTACTTGTAACTGTAGTAAAACACATATTTAGTGTGTTAATATTTCTGGCAACTGAAGTTCAATGTTTTTCTATTGTAACTCCTATCCCATATCAACGTTTAGAATTCCACTAGCTATTTAGACATCTTTTCAAGGTAGAAGGCTGAAGAATACCAGAAGGCCTGCAGAGTGAGACATAAACATAAGGCAACAACCTTGGGGTCTAAAGAACACTGGAAAAGCTCCAAAGGCCCTACGTGTGCTGAGGAAGACAAAAATGATGAAAAGAGAGTCCCACTGTCCCCCCAACTCAAATCTTGATGGGGTGTGCCCAGGGGCAGGATGGGGCTGAACCAAGAGATGTGTGAACTGGGGATTGGGTGGACAATATTACAAAAACCATGGAAATCAGAGTTTGAGGGAGGCACGTCATCATGTATTCTTGAAAGCCACAAGCCTACACATTAAAGAATCTACCCTTTTGTCTTATCCCACACTAACTTGGCTCAGTCTGATTTTTCAAGGCATCACTACCAGGAAAAGAAAGATTTTAGTGAACTACTAAGATGGAGAGCCAATCTGTCCTCTTTCAGTGATGGAGGTGCTCATTATCTGCTTTGTCAAAGTTTGTCCTAAATTAGTATGCCAGACACTCATACCTGCAAACTCAGCACAAGGTAGCATATAACATGTACCCAAAGGTGACTGGTTAATATAATTTCTCTCATTTTCAATCAAGACATTCTCAGTTTAATTTAGATACCTGTTCCTTTTTTGCCGCTGGGACTTGTGTCAGGCTTATACAGTGGATACAGCAAGCTTTATTAGCATAGATATTAAAGTCACTCATTACAAGTGACACAGTCAGAGCAGGCAATCCACCACTTGCTCTGTCTCACCAGGTAAAGCTGTGTCAAGCTTGATCTGAAACTGCTTTTCTCTTTCTGAAGATATGGTAGCTACAAACTACCAGCATCATCACAGAGCAGTGATTTGAATGCATTACATATATTTGTGCTGGTACTTTTGCCTGTAGAAATATGAAATGTTAAACAATAGCTGCCTGTGTATTTCTGATATTTGGTGTATTCTTCCTTAGCAAATAAAAGAGATATATCTTTCTTGTATTCATTGAAAACCTGATTTCCTCCTCACAGAAAACATGTTGTCATTTTGTACCATGGCAACAGCAAGATAACTTTTTCAAGATTAGGAACCAATTAATTTTATACTTCACCATCATTAAATGCAAATAGTGAGAGGCAGTCATGGCCTTAAAAAGCTTGCAATTGCACTGAACAAAACAGTTAAATAGGTAGAAGAGGAACAGAGAATTAAAGGGAGTGAATTGATGTGCTTGAAGTTACAAAATAAAGCAAACTCAAATCAATAAAAGTCATCTAGTTCCTTGTCACTAGGCAGAGATGCCTTCCCTCAACGTGAAATAAAAGTTGGTTTCTTCCTCCTACATTCAATGTCAGTCTGATCAAACCACCATTCTCCAGCTGTTTCCTTTACTTCTTTATGTGGCAAGAACAAATGATTTTCTGTAATATCTGACAAAAGGAGAGTTTGAGGACTCCCTTGATTAGTATATATGAAATGAAGTGCCATGGCATGATTTACACTTGCATATTTTACAGTAACTCCCAAAAGCTAGAGACAGTATTTGTGGAAAGTGCTGAAGAGAGCTTGGAATAAAAGGTCTGAGTCTCAGGGTTAGCAATGACTAGTTGTAGGAGGTTGCCTGTATTTCATGTTAGTGGGAAAGCATTTGTAATTTTTTTCTAAATAATCTACCTTCCTTACAAAACCCTATTTATAGTCTAAGAGTTTATGTTTCAGCAAGACTCTCCAAATTCAACCCTTATCTTACCGTGTTACTGTAAATGTCTTGATGATGAGCAAAGAGAAAGCATATTTTATATATTTGCATATATATATGTGAAGGTCAATAATAACGATCCCAGTCCTGGGGATGAAAACTGGAATACTTTATTCACTCTCAATCCTCAATTTAAGATCTCCAAGACAGCACATACTAATAGGGAGGAAAAGTTATGGTAACATATGTTAACTAGGGGATTATACAAGTTTTGGCTATGTTGCACAATCAGTTAATATTTTCTATACCAGGGATATTACATGGGGGGAAAGAAACAAAGGGTTTCAATATGAATTGATAACATTCATCTTAAAGTCTATCTTTATCTTGGAACAGGAGACAGCTAATCAGCATGGTTGAACATCAACAGGCCTTGTTGTCCTTAGTGATGGGATTTTGTCTCAGTCTCTGTTGACCAGAGTTTACTGTTTAAGCTTGTCAGTTTTTTTGCTGTTGGAAGCTAAATTTTCAGAACTCGACATATATATATACACATATATACACAAATGTGAAATCAAGAATGTATTGTTACTATCATTGCAGTCTTAAAATTCTAATAATTATTGGTCTAGATCTAATTGTTACTGGAAATGAAAGAAAGAGTTGAAAAGGTAGAAAGCTTCCATTCAGGAAAAGTCTCAATAATGGAAATAATACTAATACAGTTAAACTTGTTACGTACACACTTTTTGGTTTTTGCCTCTTTCCTGGGATTGTGTTCACCCTTCCCCTGCTCTGATTCCTGAGGCAAGAGGTTTCATCCTGTCCAGGGAGGGAGGTCTGTATGTGTGGGTGTTGCAATGAATTGCCAATATCTAAGGTCATTCACCATCTCTGAATTCATGTAATTACCTCTAAACCCAGCTTTCTTCCAGCTCCTGGTCCGCATATTATGTTTATAAGTATGGGGGCTTCATTACTCTCTCTTATCATTCTATAGCTACACTCCTGTATTCACATCCTGTCTCCACTTTTCAAGGTCCTTATCATACAGGCCTGTATTGCTCTATATTATTTCATTATGTTAAAGCCATGAGCATCTTATTATACAAGGAATAACTATATATATATTTGCTATTTCTATCTATATAGAACTGTAATGGTATCATGCAACGATTATCAAAAAGCAAACAAATTAGTCACAATCACTTTGATAATTAGAGAACTTTCTGTCAGGGCTAGACCAAATAAAGTGAAGTTACAGGCTTGTTAGGAAAAGTACAGACAAATCCTAACAAACCTCAATAATCATTAGTCATCACAAAGCTGTATTGAGAGTAACTGGCAAGCTTTTGATAGCAAAGATAGGGCCCATGCTGAACATGGCTAGTTCTAGCCATTTCTGCAACAGATCCACATCTGTCTCAGTAAATATTTACAATATTTAGAAGTTGTTAAACAAAAGAATTCTATTTTGAATTCTATTTACTTCATTCTATTCAGCAATTGTAACAGTAGAATAGTGGGTTTAGTGTGTTAAGGAAACAGTGTAGCTTGCTATATACTAAAAACGTGGCGTCTCCTCATAAGCTTTCAGTAATGATTTTATTCTTTTGCAAAGATATCATTTCAAAAGGAACCCAGAGGAAGTATGGGGCCTTGATAATAGGTCTAGAAGAATTAGTGTCTGCTGAAATTTGAAATCATGGACAAATTGTGTTGTTTAAATTTCTACAGGGAGCATTGCTGGAATAGTTTCACAGGAATCAGAAACTGACTTTTTGCTGTTTTGTTTTACATCGTGAGAGAGAGAGGTATTTCTTTTCTGACAATTTATGAATGTAGCTGTGTAATGCATTTGTGCCATTGTTAGCAACTGGCCATAAAGTAAGCACACAACATTCCTTGTGTCTTGGCCATCTTCCTTTCTGATCTGAGCATCTGGGTTCAGGTAGAAAGTAGAAACTTGATAAAAAACTTGCAGAGCTCTTCATTACCCAGTAGTAGACTGCCAATAGTGATGATCGTGACTTTGTAGCTCTGAAGGTAGTACTTATCATGGAAATTATCTACAGGGTTATCTAATAGAGAAAACAATCATATATTTTAGTTCTCAAAGCACAGGGTTTGGTGATATTATTCACAAGTTTATTTTATAGCTTGTGAAGCAACTTTTGTTGGATCAGATGAGAATTATAAAACCTATAATATACGTGCACACATTGAGAAATATATGTATATTGAGAGGCAGAGGGAGAAGGATGTGTTACGTGTTTATATAAGTTATGTGTTTACATACCTATAAGTTATGTGTTTACATAATTATAAATAACTTGATTTTTAATTATGTTGTTGTGCATTTTCTCTGGAAATGTGAATTTTTTAAAATTTGTTTTCATGCACAGATGACCCAATCTGGGGCCCTAACAGAAAACCCCTCAAAATATGACAAGCAGGTAATTCAGTGACCTAAAGTTTAGCTTGGTTATAAATGAAATTCATTTATATGCTTCTAAATTTGGCAGTATATTTGAATGTCCCTCAGATGATACTGACACTTGATAACTCCCTATTCAAGGAATAAAGTATCTTTTTTTAGGATATGCTTGATGATGAGACAATCAGCTTTTTAAACAATTGGGGATTCTTCATCAAGTCATGAGATGGAAACAGGAAAACATAATCTAAAAAAAGAAAACCGAGCTCCCTGATGGCAGAGATATCAAGATGCAGAGGCCATAACTGGGTTGAGAAGATCAGAGAAGGGCATCCTCTGCTTTGCTCCCTAGTGCCCCTGTGAAGCTTTACATTGCTTCTGATACAAGCATCCATGTTGGAATTTCATGAAGATTCACATTAGCCATCATGGAACAAACACAACTCCAGCCCCCATTTCCTAAACTTACCATATTCTCCACCAAAGGAAATATCCATCACCTGCTCAGATTTTCTTGCTGTCTGAAACTAGCTTTGTAGTGCCTGACAGTTAACTTAGGTAATGCCACTGGAATTTCAACCATTTGTCCTAGTTCAGCAGTTGGGACCAGTTTATCACTGTGTGAGTGTGACAAAAGCTGTGTATTCTACACCCTCTCTGTCATTTCTGATGAACTGTTAACAGTGGACCATCTGCAGCAGCTGGCCAGGGTACACCTGACCCCTCAAGGTGTAAGCATGGTGTTCAACAAGCCTGTGAGACAGGAGCTGTGATAACTCCCTTAGCACCTTCACACCCAGCCTGAGCGGAGTGTGTCTGCTAATGGGTCATCAACGATTCCAAAAATACCCCAAGACTCTCAGAGTTAAATCAACCAATGTGGAACTCTCTGCCATAGGGGAGGTACTGGGCATTCCCACCTGAAACAGAGGGTATATAATGTTGTGGTTTGGAGACCTCTTGAACCATTTGTCAGATCCAGAGGAGGACCAGAACCTTGACAGGACTGTGACCGTCATCTACACCAACAGGGTTTTCCCCTTCCTTTTACTTTGGACTCAGAGGAACCATGTGGGTCTCAGTACAGGGGCTAACAAACACCATCTGTTTGTGCCCCGGATGCTAGCTTATACTTCTGAGTTTTCTGGATTAAAACTAATTTCTCTTTGTATCATTGCATTTGTTGTAATATTTTCATTAAATCGTACTCTGATTTATTATCTCTTTTGTGTTGAGTTCATTTCTCCTGCCAATTTACCTTTAAACCATTTTAAATATCAGAGCATTTGGACCATGATATGGAGATAGTTGAGCAGGCACATTAGTCCTGTTCACTTCTTTATTGTGTTAATCTGCATATATGGTTATAAGAGTAAAAGAGCAATATTTTTCTACCTATTTAAGTATGTAAAAAAAAGCATCCTTAAAAATGATATAAGTATCTTTAAGATTCCCTTATGCCAGTAAATCTTACTTAACAGTTCTCATGATTTAAAATGGAAACTTTACTATCTCCAAGAAAAAAAACACCACCAAGCTTAGTTCGGTACCTTCTCCTAGAAATAGCTGCATTTTCTTTTTTTCTAAGGACAAACTGTTTATCTGTCCACATCAGATGAATTGTTTCCAAATTCTTTCTCAGGTGTGAATCTAGAAATGCAAGGTGATAGGTCTGGTCACAGTTAGCAACTTGCTTTCTCCCTCTGCCCTTCAGTTCCCTCAGAAATCGATGTGTTGGCAGAGGATTCCTTAGGTCAGGCAGCAATTTCTGCCCTTGTTCCTGCTGGGTATTTAATCCTCTTGTCAGTTAGAGTGATTGGATGTGCCCTTCTCCATTTTTTCTTCATGATGGAAGGAATCCAGCTTGCCAAATTCTCTCATGTTTCATCTGACTTTCTAATTTTTATTTTCAGATTTACGAGAAAAACACAGAGCTTGGTTCTGTAAGACTAAACAAATCCTCTTTATCTCTGCACTTTTAGAAATGCCAAGTTCCAGAGAAGTGTACATATGTGAACGTGTGTTTGTTTTCCCTACGCAATTTGAAGCTATGGCTAGATCATTGCATATTTAGAAGCACATGTTACCAGATACAGACTTGGTTCTTCCTCCCTAGAACTTTGTGCAGCAAAGTATATGCACAGTGATTACACTGGTCATAATTTGCTCTCCATTCTGCAGCATCCATTCCCACAAGCTCTGTTTTCAGGCTCTTCACAGCTAGGACTTCTGTTTTAACAGTGATCCCTTTGATTCTGCTTTAGTAGCTTAAGATATGCAGTAAATCTATATTATTAGAGACTTCCGGAAGGTCTGCTAAACATACATTTTTAGTATTTTTGGGACTTTATTTTCAAATTCAGTAATCAAAGATTGGAAGTTGTTCCAAACAGTCTAACAGAACACTTTAGTGCCTGAACATGCAGGTATATTACCTTTAAAAGTTGTCCACAGACTATTTTAATCATTGATTAATGAAAGAGCTATTGATTGATAATCCTATAAATTATAGAGCTGACTGAAGAGTGCCAAAAATTTAGTGAGCATGCAGTCTAATGACAACCAGAATGATATGGATGCTAAACAATGAGTAATTTGGAAAAAAAACCCTGGTTCTAGTCAACAACGCCTTTGAAATATCTGAGAGAATTAGTGTCTGCCTCCCACTGGATTCTGATTTAGAGGCTGTAGGTTACTGATTCATAATTCTGCTACACAGCATTTGGGCAAAGAAATTGGCTAAAGCTCAACAGCTAAGATGGGAAATTTTCAATTTTTGCTGATGCTGATGCTACATTCTAAATACCATTTCACTAATAAAGATTATACTTCAAGTTATGGGTGATAGGAGAGAAATAAAAACGAAAAAAAAAAAGAGGTTCTTTTGTAGGAACAGCCAGGTCATCAAGGTATATTTCAAATTCTGCAGATAAGAGTATTTGTTTCTCCAGTCAACATTATACTCATATCATTTAAGTATACAGAACTATTTTTTCAGATGCTTTTTATGAGAAATCTATGTTTTCGGTAATATGTTACACAATATATCTGTAGATTTCATTGATAAATTAAAAATAATGTTGCAGAAAGTGTGCCTGCCCTGTGTACCAGTGAGGAAGATATCTCTGAAAAAGACAAAAGTCACACATAGTCATACGCCCATTAGGGTTTTGAAGTCTGAGTGACTACATTTTTGGTATTGCAGCCTCCTGGCCTATGCCTTACTGCACTATCCTTTGGTGTATCAGTGGTTACTGGTGTGGCTGGTGCATCCATCCCTGTCCACTAGACTCATAATCTCAGCTCAATGCAGAGACAAAGGAATCTAAAATAAGTTAAAAATCAGATGCTTCAAAGGTATTTTTTGCTACTCTGTCAAAAATCCATTCATGGCTTGATCCAGGTTGGTATATAATAAATTACTATTGTTACTTTTAGAGAAGCAGATAATTAGATTTTAAAGAGTTTGGGTTGTTTTTTTTTTTTTTGGTTTTGGGTTATTTTCTTTTGGGGTTGTTTTTTTGTGTGGTTTTCTTTTTTTTATTTTTATTTTCTTGGGGTTTTTTTCCTAGATATCCTACTTACTATAGTATTTGTGTATTTTGTCTTTCTTTTTTTTTTTTTTTTGTGAGATTTCAAATATTCTGAACATGTCTGGCACTCTTAAATCTCTCAGGAGACACACACGCTTCAGAAACCTTCCACAGGAGCTACAACTCCCCGCTTCCACGCAGGGAACATTTGAAATGCCAGGCTAGGTGCTGGGACACTTATTTTGACATAAATTCAAATCCACATAAGGCTTTCTCAGGTTTTAAGCTGTATACTACAAAAAAGCCCCACCTACATAAAAACAAAAAAACAACTTTGTTATGTCTTAAGGATAAAATGAGGCACTTACCCTCAGATCACAGCCTTGTAACACTGTAGCTGGCCAGAAGAAAGTCTGAGCTTGAGCATCCCTGAGCAAGGGAGAAGCACCCACAGGGTCTCTTTGCAGCCCTTCCACCCAGCTCCATCCCAGCTGTCAGGGCCAGGCCCCATGGCTGCCTCTTGGAGAGCTTGGTACCTGCTGCCAACACCTGATCAGGAGTAACAACTTAGAAATAATAGTGGATGTTTTTGCTTGCTTGTCTGTTGTCCCCTGGTATTGTGTGTTTTCTAATCCCTAGTGTGCTGTGATTTAAACCTTGCAGATGGGCTACATAGTTCTCCAAATAAGCATTTTTCTACAGTATCCATAGTGACCTGGGCCGACAAATTGCTGAAAATGGCAGCATGATGAACACTGTAGAAGTACTACAGCATAATGTGCAAGCAATATGATACAGCCCATGTTATCTCATCCAGTTGAAAAATTTGCAGTGGAAGTTTGAACAGCTGCAGTACTTCGTTTAGTCACTAGTGCTGAAGTCTTCCATAAATCTTATTGACTGCAAGAAATATTGGGAAATATTTGCATTTTTAGCTCATAGACAAAAGCAAGGAACAGTGGAATAGAAATTATGCTATGACATATGCTATAAGCATTCTGGGTCACCCCACTTTGGAATATATTGAAAAGCCACTGATCTACAGAAATACAGATATGATCAGTACAGAATAATAAATAACATTATAAGTACTCAGGGAAATATGCCTTGTTATTAACCATTTAAAACTGACTTTAGATTGTGTAGAAATAAGCTTCTTGCTTGGAACATAGAAGGAAAGACAAAGAGAGATAAAGGAATGGAGATGCCAAGACAAAATGCCCAGTCCTAGTATACTTGTCTAATAAGCTATAGAAACTCATTAGAACTAATATTTTTTTTTTTGAAAAAAAAAAGACTTGTCTTGGAATGTAATCAAAATTTGACAAGTTCCTGAATAGGGAAAATAACAGAGTATTCTGCTTTAAAACCTATTTCAGAAAAAAAAATCAATTCACCTATACTTTCTTTTGTAAAATAGAGCTCAGAAGGCCAGAAAGCCTTTACTGTTTTCTAGATTTTTGACTGAGTGCTTGAAAAGCCTGAAAACACTTATGTCCTGCCTCTGAGCTCTGATCTCAGACCCTAAGTTCTGATGGTATTTATATGTATAAAAGCATATTTAAACATAAATTGTCACTAAATATTTTGTAGCCTTGGATCTACAGGGTCATATACAGACTGCATTCAGGCTATCTTACTCTTGTCTCTTGACACTAGTGGTGACCCAAGATAATATGGGAGGTTTAATTTTTAAAATTGTTACTGTATGAAATAATACGAGCAGCACTGCAGAGCAGAGTAGGTCTGTGTTTTTACAGCATTAACCTGAATGTCCACATTGCATGCCTTGGGCCATTAGAAAGAATATGCTTGAATCTGTAAAATATATCACGGAGTACTGATGAAGTGACACACATATTGGAGAGCAATATAAATGTTAAAACTTGTCCATACCAACTATTGTATTGATACTTGATCCGTACATCTCCCAAACCAACTATGGACATTGCCTCCAAAAGTTTTAACTGGTATGGATTGAAACAGAGAGTGCAGTTGAGGACTAAACTTCTTAGCCCTGTTAGTAGGATCATGCTTGAACTGTGTATTTGGGGAAGGAGGGGGCTTGTACTGCAAAAATAGGCACTTGCTGTGTTGTGGGACGGTTGGAAACTTCATTACACTGAAATATTTTACTGGAACGTTTTGCCCTCCATAAGCCCAACTTTTGAAAACTGGAAAACTTTTTTTTGACCACTGTTAAAAAAGCTCATTATTTGCTAGAAAGAAGAGCTTGGTGCTACAAAGAGCAAAATAATTTCTCCAAGGAAACCAGAGTGCATGATGGGCAAATAAATGGAGTGAAATGGAGTTACTTCTACAGCTTTCTCATTAAAAAACTTTGCAATGACACACATGGCCCATAGTGCGTAGGTTTGAGGCTAAGTTCTTACCTGGAGGCTGTTAGTCAATCAAATTTTCTGTTGTCATAAATTCCCAGAAATCACTTCACTAGGAATATATTCCATATTACAGAGAAAAAACCTGTCTTTATTCTATAACTAAAAGACTTCAGGAAAGATATTGAGGTACTGTACCAGGTCCAGAGAAGAGCAACGAGGCTGGTGAAGGAACTTGAGCACAAGTCCTATGAGGGAAGGCTGAGGGACCTGGGGTAGTTTAGCCTGGAGAAGAGGAGGCTCAGAGGAGACCTTATCACTCTCTACAACTACCTGAAAGGAGGTTGTAGCCAGGTGGGGATTGGTCTCTTTTCTCAGGCAACCAACAGTAGGACAAGAGGGCATGGGCTTAAGCTCTGCCAGAGGAGGTTTAGGTTGGATATCAAGAAAAACTTCTTTATGGAGAGAGTGGTCAGGCATTGGAATGGCCTGCCCAGGGAGGTGGTGGATTCTCCAACCCTGGAGATTTTTAAGGTGAGACTGGACGTGGCACTTAGTGTCATGTTTCTTGAAGGCTAGCACTGTAGCTTAACAAATAGGAAAGTTAGAAGGCAGTGCAAGTCATTGATGTCATTTTGCACTTGCAGAGAATAAACTCAATACTGACCATCATGGCCTGGAAATAAGCAGAAACTTCATTTGGGGAAAGAAAGCAAGATGTAAGCCTTGCAACAGTCATGCATCTGAGGTTACTGAAGAAGTCTTTTTTTGGGGAAAAACCCAAATAAACAAACCCCAAATTCAACAATACAAGCAAAAAAAACCCCAAAACACACAAACCCCGCACAAAAACAATTAAAAAGTATTCAAACAAGCACTGAAGGCCTTCCAGACACATGAATATAATGGATAAAAATTAAATGAAAACAAATATAGTACCAGAGGCAGTTTTGAGTAAGTTGCTTTGTTTTATTTCCCATTTGGGAGAAAGTTAATTTAAGAAGTCTTAATTCTTTATATTGCAGGAAGCATCGCAAAAGGATGTAGTTGGTTATAAAGACAGAACAATGTTTCATCCTAGAAACCCTTATGCTGTCTACTCTTGCTTACATTCGGTTAACAGAATTAGATCAAAAAGAGGTTATTCTCATTAATCTGTCAGCACATTTTTAACTGAACTGGGTTTTGCTGCCTATCTTGGAATGTAGGACTGAGCAAATATGTAATAAAATGAGCAAATATGTAATAAAAGTTGAATCCAGAGAACTTTACTTCCATGCTACAAGCCAACAACTACTTAAAATAACCTTATGACCTCATGTTCCTCAGATGTTTTGTTGTTTTGTTTGGTCTTTTTTCCTATGCTTTTAAGGTGCAGTAAGAGGGACTGTGGATATGTTTGCAGTTTCTCCTGTCAGTCTATCAGATTTACCTGAAACACACATGGAGTGATGGAAGGGAAGAGAGGAAGAAGGGAAGCTTTTATGGATAACACAGTCAATCTCTTTCTCTTCAGGAGTCCAGACTGTCAACTGAGTACAAGCTTAGAAGTTAAAAAAAACCCAACAAAACAAAAACATACCTGCATAATTCTACTTCATGGCAACCGTGCCTGATGGATTTAAAAGGACAGACCTTCAACAAATAAGGCATAGTGTAGATTAATTCCGACCAAATTTGAATTAATAATAACCACATCAATAGCAATAATGCTGGCTAATAAGCTAACAATAACAACAATAATAATAGTAACACATTTCTACATTGTAGTTGTAACCATTACTATAGGACTCACAAAGCTGTCAGCTCTTCTTTCTTCCTGATTACATCTTTAGTCTTTTTTCACATGCAGAGCAAAAATATGGAACAAAGGATACAAAAGTAATGCAAACAAGAGGTCAGTGTTCATTCTAGGGTAAGATCTGACTGTGTACGTGAGCAGAAAAAATAGTATGATCTCTTCTAGTCTTTTGGAAATATGTGAGATTCCATAATTTCTCCAATTTTATTCCTTCTCATCTAAATGGATGACCTGACTCATTTCTTTTCATGACAATGATCAAAGTATAATTTAAAGAATATCCTGAATTTCTTATACTATTTATTCTTTTTTTTTGCTTGGGATACAGTGAAAGACAGACAACAAAAAAAACTTAGTTCCAAACTGTAAAATATTCTATACAACAACAAAGTATCATTCCCCTTCCTCTCCTCTATTTCAGCCTAATGCTTTAAACACTGATTACATTGAAATACACCCAAAAATCTGCCCAGCCAAGAAAGCAATGCAGATCTTTTTTGGGGTTTTTTTACGTGATTGTAGATGATCCTAGCTTAAACTTTTTCCTCATTAAAACAAAACAGTTTTATTTTAGTAGATTTTAATCAAGGTAACAGATTTGATTTTTCCTTTCATTGCCTAAACAGAGATCTCAGTTTGAGATATGAATCATCATTGCAGGTCAATGTATGGCACATATGGTAAACAAAAGTATCCCTAGATATGCCATAGAAAATTCAGAGCTTTATTTATTTGTTGTGCAGTGTTAATTTCCTTACAGAGGTAGTTTCTTTGAAAGTGGGTAATACCTATTTACATGGCTACATACATACATACATATATATGTGTGTATGTATATGTATATATATATGTATGTATATGTATATGTGTATGTGTATATGTATATATGTTTGATATATGTATATATGTGTATATATGTGTGTATATATGTGTGTATATATATCACTACACATGAGTATGTATAAAAACATATATATTATCATATATGACAGTAGAAATACATGAAATGGATACATAGAGCTTGCTTTCATGGCTTTTTAAAAAGGAATTTTCTAATTACTAGGAATAAATAGATTTGAAATTAAAAATATTGGTCATTTGGGTTTTTTAAATTTGTCTGTAATTTAGAGAGAGGAAGTTATTCCTGTCTGGAGAAAACCTTCTAGATTAACAGTTTTCATTCTTTTAATATTTTAAATCATTGTTTCATACTCTTAGTTTTGACACTCATTTTCAGAAATTTTGTCTTCCTTTAACTTCTAGGTTTTCTACACCAATGTTATACAAAATTTTCATATTTGTTCTCACAAGAAGAATGCATAAAAACAGTACAGTTAATTTTATTAATGCTTTAGTTATGGCCTTGATCTTTTTAAGACCTGTTACCATAAATCCATGCCTATTGATCAAGGTCTTCAAGAACAAACGTGTCTCAAAACTACAATTTCCTTCACATACTATTTATTAAAATAGTGCACTCATATGGGTATTTTTTATTACTATTATGTTAATTGACCAGAAACAAAAATGGAGAAGTGTTAGCTAAATAACAGCAAAAGTTTACTTAGCTGTGTGTATTTTTTATCAGATCTTTTCAAGTTTTGTTATCTTCACTGAACATTTTACTTTCATGCTTAATTTTATATCATGTATTTGAAATATAGTGGTAGGAGGAAAAAGTTAAGTAACACTTTCTAGTTAATCAAAAAGTAATTCCATGTGGTAATACAGATTATTCTATATATACAGATATAAATGTTTTTCTGTTTTAATGCAAAATCCTGTTAAATTTAAACAGATGATAAAATGATCTTTTAATAGTTGCAGAAGATACTTCATATTCTACTGTATTTTCAAGCTGTAGCTGCAAAAGCTTTTGCTCCAAATTTTTAATTCAATTATGAATCTGAAGTCCTTGTTAACGAATAATAATTTAACATTAGATGGCACTGCTACAGTCTTTTAGGTGATCTATGTTCATAGTTGTAAATTGAGCTTGGTCCTTTGACCAGTGAAACTACGCCAAATTGTACCAAGGTAGAATAAAAGAGAACCTGTATTTTTATTTTGTGATTAGTTAGCAAAAAAAAAGTTTTCTTAATCATATCTTTTCCTTCATTTCTGCAGTGTGATAAAGCAGACATATAATACATTCTAGCTCTGCTGCAGAAGCACAAAACCTAGTGTCACATAGATACTCTCTTGGGCATCTCTCTGTGTCAGCTGTTATCCTTGTTCATGCAGACATACTAGTAGGAACAATAGAAATTTTTTTTTCCTCAGTGTCTCTCATGAGGCAATAGTACTATTTGATCTTTGGTAGTTGAATTAGTCCCACTTACATGTTTTTATAAATAACACTTCAACTTCAGAAAATATCACTTGATTCCTGAGATATCTGTACTTCTGATTTGATAAATGTATCTGTGAGTATATTTTATTCCAGCTCTTACAAATACACTAGTCAGATGATTTGACATGGTAAAGGATAAAATTATCTTCATGACTTCATTCAGAATATTTATTTTGTTTCTTTCACATTCACAAACCTTAGGTTCTTTTATGTTCAAAATGTCTGAAACAATATTACACAAAAATACAACAGTGAAACTGTTGCATATGTTTAGTAGAATTTTAGTGCAATTATAGTAATCTTACCACAGAAATCAACTTTCAAGATCAAAACACCATCTTCATGCGAAACGATTAAAATGCTTTGCTCATGGTGTTGCAACAAAGGGTTTCTACTGTTTCCAAACACACACATTGACTGTGAATCTGTGGCCTGCTGGTGGTGTATTGTATTTCATGGATAATGGAAAAAAAAGGAGTGGCACAGTATACCCTCAAAATACTTCAGAAGGAGTTTCCCTCTAGACCTAACTTATTTCACACTAACCTTTTTTTTTTTAATGCAGATTTAAAAGCACAAAATTGTGTTAATTGCACACCAGTTCTATATATATAGCATTACTGTCACCATCGCTTTTCTGAAAGTAGTCTTCATAGTGAGAGTTNTTGTTGGGGTTTTTTTCTTTTTTTGGGGTAAGGAAAGATCCATCCTCATGTCTTGTGTCAAGCAGCTTCTTCCTTTTTCCAAGGTTAAGAAAGAATGAAAGTAGCACACTGGGCCATCTGCATACAGTATAACTTATCAAAGTTAATAAAAAGCCTCATACAGTTTCCCGACATTCTGCAATCATTATCAAGTCCATTTGCATTTCCCATCAGAGATGCACCCAAATGTGTGGAATTGGCAATCGTTTTTCAGAAATCTTTAAAAGCGAGATAGCCGTGTTCCATTTATAAAATGAACTTTGAAAGGCTGGCCCTGGATTATGCTTTGCATAATCAGCCTAATGGATTAAGAAGCTCATTTACAATATAAAGAACCTAAAACGGGTTTGATAAAACCTTGATTACAGCTACAATCTGTGAAAGAGATGACATCTGTTTCTGCCTGAGACTAAACCTATGATTTGGACCCAGTGAGTAAAGGAAGATGCTGTTAGTTCTAAAACAAGTTATTATAAAATGTGAGCTTGCTTTCAGGTTCTGAAATGTGTTAGCTCATAGATTGGAAGTTCTAGAGAAAAAAGTAAAAGGGAAGCATTGGTCTGTTTCCCTCGTTTATCACTTATCCCTCTAAAGCATTGATTTTCTATTGCTTCACATTTGGTTGTACTGGAAAGTGAAAGTGCAATGTAGACACAGAATTCACTTATATGAAATAACAAACTACTCTGTAACACTCAAATAATGCACAGGAGAACTTGAAAACCTTTAATTACTCCTTATTATTTAAAGCCTAGTGAAATAAAGATACCATGACAGACAAGGAAATATGAAATCCTTAATTTTCTTTAAAAGTGTTCTTATAGAACAAAACAAAACAAATAAACAAACAAAAATGAAACATTGCTTTCTATTGGCATAATTCTGCTAACTTCAAATATTGTCTTGATTTTGGGGCTTTTATTAATACACAGTCTCAAAGGGTAATTGTTTCAAAACATCTGGCATTCACTTTATTTGTCATGTTTAAAAAACAACTTGCTGCAAATTGCCATACATATCCACAGTGCTGGATCTGAGTTTTCTCTGAAGGTTTCCAATATCAAGCTCCAATGAATAACAATCACAGTTTTACAGGTAAAATTTGAAATTAAATTATCCTTATGAAAATTCTACTATTCATATATCAATGTTAATCTATATTTTAAAATGATGTTACCAATTTTTAACCTCTCTTCCTTGCTTAGCTCAAAATATATTCCTAAGAAACTCTGGAAGAACAGAAAAGAAGGGTTGAAATATTTTCAGTTAATTTGTTGAGAAATTAGCAAGTGTGACTTTTTGTTGTTTTGAAAAGTTCCAGTTACTCAGAATGTTTGGTTTGGGTTTGCTTGGTTGTTTGCTTTGTATTTTTTCCCCTTAAAATTGAAAGCTTTATTTTCTACTAATTATCAAGAACAATTATTAAGATTTATTCTTTGAAAAGTTATGTTGGCCTCACCCCTCCACAGCATGTTTTATAGGTAAAAGTTTAAAACCCGACATTTAAATTCATTATAGGGCTCTAGGTGATTTTTCTTTTAGCTATAAGTTCCTTCTCAGAGGTTTCCATTTAAAGTAAATGCAAGGGACTTTTCAGTTGGTTATTTTTCAAACAAATAAAATACATATAAGTCTGATGAAAAAACCCTTACTGTTTGTATTCTTCAGCAATAGAGGTTTTATTTAAATTTTAACCCTTATACTGAATTACTATCCACAGCCATATTACAACTTGTAAGTTCGCAAAACTTTAGGCCAGACTGTCAAAAGAAATGGCATATGCACTTCATTTATCTGAATCCACTTTTTCCTGCACACATTATTGCCCCAAGAGCTCTTGTACTCATGATATGCTAGATATATAAAACCTCTAAATCTTGAAAGTCAAATATTTCCTTTAAAAAATTAAAAAACCATATACAGAAGAGAAAACGCTCAGAGAGAGCAGGTACACCATCTCAGTAATGGAGAATTCCTGAAAAGGCATGGATCTATGGCCTACAGTTGCTACTCTGAAACCCTGTAAGGCCCTACAAGATGCTAGAGATGCAAAAATGAGATTGTCTGTAGTCATTTTGTGAACATGTATATTTCATCAGCTAGAGATGTTCTCTGCATCTTTCAAAGTAAGAGTTGATGCTGATAGCCTTAGACTTTCTCTGCTCTATAAAGAGAAGCTACAACGGTATTGGCTATCAGTGTCTGGTAGATAAGACCAAAAGGCTGGTATCCAGTTCTGCTGGTCAGTTCTGCTGTGCAACAGGGCATTTGGCAAAAAAAGCAAGGCTTAGTCTCTCGGTTACATCCATTGAGACAGCAGATGTGCAGCTGTGTAAGAGAAGGGAAGTCTAACCCATGTTTACATTTTTAATGACATCTACTAACAAAGTAGGAGGTAGTTGGAAATATGATTTTCCCTACTTCTGATCATAACAGTCTCGATAAGAATGTAACATTTCAGTTGAAAAAATCCGAGTGTTAAGTGAGAAAACATGCTTAAAAATTATAATAAAATCTACATCTTTTGAGCACAGCTGGTCTTGAGATCATGATTTATCAATAGGATGCCAGCTTGAGGCCTCCATGCAAAAGCTGAACACTACTGCACAGTAATCTTAGATAGTCTTCACACTACAACACACTTTCATATATTTCATGTGAACTAGCCACACCTTTGACCTGTAAAAACTGTTCAGAACAAAAGCATTCACTTGGGAGCATGTTTGTGACACTCTGCCAAGGATCAGATTGAATACTCCTGATCCCAGTTTAAATAGTAAATGATTCAAAAAAAGACAGCAATATGAGTAATTGATACATCTCAGACCACAGATAAGAGAAGATTTGCAAGACTCCATAAAGCTTGGGGTTTTTTACCTGATAATGAAATTGGGTGGTGACAACATTCATTTTGGAGTAGTTATCTCTGATTCTACTGACACAGCATATTTGCTTTTGGAGCAAAGTCCTGGGACTATATGTTTTTTCAAAGTGACTTGTATGTAATTTTTTCCTTTTCTACTGAAACATCAGAAAATTTTCATTCCGACAATTGTTTGCAGTTATTTTGTGTGTAACTGTGGTTCCGGAACAGCATCTACTCTTTCCCACATTGCTGGAACAAATGTATTGCACTTGTGAGTTTATAAGATGCGTAAGCCAGCTTCTTTGTCTTGGATCATCACTAAGATCTAATGCAGAGTAATAGTTAGCCTTGAAAACTCTGAGCTTCAAGGGTAGAAACTACCTATAAAGTGTGTATGAAGTGTGCTCAGGAAATGCAAAGCATCCAGTATGTGAGATGTACAACTTCTTTTGTATTACCGGGAAATGCGTGAAACACAATACTCTTAAAAGCCAGACAAATCCATCTCTGTTCTAATATGACCTGAAATGCCCAAGGGAATCCTGTAATTGTTAGTCACTACATAAATATCAAACTTGAAGAACAGTTTTAGTAACGTCGGACAATTGTCAGGTGTCCATTATTGTGATATGCTATTTGCATTGCCTTTAACGATTTGTCAATTTTATCATACACATTTTTGCATTGCAAGAACAGCACAAAATACAACTTCTGGCTTTAACAAGGGACTATCATAATATTTTATGCCTCGTTCTTCATAATCCTTAGGAAAAAAACCCCTAAATATAGAATTTTTACATTTGATGTGAAAAAAGCAGCTGAAAATTGCACTTAATGAAAACGCAAGCCAAACAAATGGCTGGAGCAAATGTGCACTTCATACACTGGCACACCCTTACTCCCCAGCTTGTCTCAGCAAAGCTAAAGGAAACCTGATTATGCTGATATGGTTTTCTTGAGAGACAAATAAGGAAGAACCCCTGGGATACCTCTTAGGTATAGAGGAAATGATAGCATGAATGATTTTATATCTTAGTTCTGTGACTAAGGAGTGACATACTATGCATCAGGAAAAGATTTTTGCTTTACCTTTTTAATTGAGAAAATACAATGTACGTGACTTTATACCTGCAACCTTTATGTCCTGCTTAATCTTAGGGAAACAGACATCCTATTGTTTCAACCTTTGAAGGAGTATTTAGCAAGGTTTCAGTAAGTAATTTTTGATAATGTCTGTGCTACCAGCAATATTCTACTGTTATTTAGATCATTAAACCTCTAATGTGTACTAATGGTGGTTATAGCCTCAACAGGTCACATTTTGTTCCTTTAACTGTCCCTTATATAAGAAATACAACAAAACAAAATAAAACCAGACCAAATCCAACACCGTTACCCCTCAAGTCCATTCTGACACAACTATTAGATTTTTAATTCAAAAATTTTTCCCATTAAGACATTTACTCTTGGCTCACAGATTACTTTTTCGGAGCATTTAGTGGTGAATCCATTAAACCACTTACGAATTCAAATTAATTAAAGCAGACTTCTTTAGGATATTCAACACTTGTGTCAGCCAGATCTTCACCTCAAAGGATTTTAAGATAAAATTATGCATGCCATTACATCTTTCCATTAAATTCATTAAATTATTTAAAATAGGCTATATTTTAAATGGTTATTAAGAACATACTTTAATCTCAATTGTTGTATCTAATGGTTATAATTATGTAGGATTTATAGGTTTTTGTCAACAAATTAGAGAACTCTTCAGAGAAATATTAAGACATTGCAGTTACTGTAATGATTAAGGTGTTCTTATGTACATTTAATTGCTTATGGTGGTTTCTTGGATTCTGACAATCCTGTTAGAAGGAGTAACTTAGCCATAGCCTTATAAAGATCTCAAGAACACAAAGTTTCATAAAAAATGTTAGCTAACACAGCTTTAAACCAGCAGCAAAGCCATTGATGTTTTCTGTTTGAATTAATTTTAGTGCAAAAGTGTGTTTTATGAAAAATTTATAATAAGCAAGTGTGGGAACATACTGTGAGGATGTCACCTGCTTCAAAAAGTGTAAGCAAGAAATTCAATAGCTCCTTACTGCCTTCCTGGAAAGAACAAGAGAAACAGCAATTTATTTCTTTTGGTGAAACCTGGTGCTATTTTTGTGTTGTTGAACTATATATTTTGAGTATAAGCATATTGCACAACACAAAACAATGGGCGTTTTTTACTACATAAAACCCCCACAAAACCTAAAACATAATGATTTGAAAATGAGCATGGGAAAAAGAAACAATTTGATGTTAAGTCAGTGCTGAGTCAAATTTAAAAAACAACAAAAAAAATTGCTCATACTTGACCATTATCTTTGCAGTTTAATGTGAGGAAGGTCTTGTTTATTTCTTGTTTTAATTTTTTGTTAAATAAAAATAAACTGTACATCAAATTAATCACATCAAATTAATTATGTATTGGATCTTTTAAGCAAGTATTTTCATTATATGTCATCATAGGACAAAATGGATTTCTCATGGTATCTGTATGACATCAGCTGACATCTATTTCCAATTTCTATTCTTTCTAGCCCAAAATTAGGATAGTTTTCAAAATACAGAACACATACATATGCCTTCACAGAATCACAGAGTATGCTGAGTTGGAAGGGACCCACAGGGATTATCAAGTCCAAATCTTAGCCCTGCACAAGACCATCCCCAAGAGCCACTCCATGTGTCTGAGAGTATCTTCCAAACACTTCTTGAACTCTGTCAGGCTTGATGCTGTGACCACATCCCTGGGGAGCCTGTTCCAGTACCCAAACACTGAAGAATTTTTCTCTCTAGCCTAAATCTCCTCTCAGACAACTTCAGGCCATTCCCTCATATAGTCACTGGTTACCACAGAGAAGAGATCAGTAGTAGACTACAATGAAATTTCCCTACAGTCTCTTCTTCTCCATGTTGAACAGTTCAAGTGACCTCAGATGCTCCTCACATGACTTCTGCTCAAGGCTCTTCACCACCTTCATTGCCCTCCTTTGGACCCTCTCTAATAATTTAATATCTTTCTTATATTGCTGTTCCCAAAACTGCATACAGTATTCAAGCTGAGCCTGCACCAGTGAAGAGCAGAGCAGGACAATGCCCTCCCTCGACCGGCTGGTGATGCTTTGCCTGATGCCCTCCAGGACACAGTTGGCCCTCCTGGCTGCCAGGGCACTGCTGACTCATATTCAGCTTGCCATCGACCAGGCACCCCAGGTCTCTTTCTGCAACGCTGCTCTCCAGCATTTCATTCCCCAGTTTGTACAAACATCCAGGGTTGCCCCATCCCAGGTGTAGAATCCAGCACTTCCCATTGTTGAGCTTCATACAGTTGGTGATTGGCCAGCCCTCTAATTTGCTGAGGTCTCTCTGCAGGGCCTTTGAGGGACTGAACAGCTCCTCCCAGTTTTGTGTCACCCACAAACTTGCTTAGTATCCCTTCCAGTCGTGCATCCAAGTCGTTTATGAAGATGTTGAAGAGCACAGGGACTAACACAGAGGCCTGTGGAACCCTACTAGTGACAGGTCACCAGTCTGATGTTACCCCATTCTCTGTTGCCCTGTGTGTTTGACCCGTGAGCAAATTACTCACCCACCACATGATGTGTTTATGCAGCTGTGCTGGACATTTTGTCCAGCAGCATCCTGTGAGAGACAGTATCAAAAGCTTTACTGAAATCCAAAAAGATGATATAAATTGGCTTCCCTGGATCAGCTAGGTGGGTTACATTGTCATAAAAGGAAATCAGGTTTATAAAGTTTGACAAGCAGGATTTTCTTCTCATGAAGCCATGCTGGCTATAACAAATGATTGCATTGTCTTTCAGGTGTTTTTCAATACCTCCCAGAATAATCTTCTCCATAACATTACCAGGCACTGAAGTGAGACTGATAGGGCTATAGTTTCCAGCAGTGAACCTTCTTGAACCAAGATTAAAAGTAGAAATACATATTAAATCACATGTTTGTCTGCCTTTATCCCTCATTTTGAATTCCAAATATTAAGAAGTGGATTCAGCAAAGAACTAGTGGATTCAGTATTTTCTAATCTATTGAGGAGTCATTTTTTTATTTAGTGACCAGACACTCTCAGAGAGTATGTTTTACAGCTGACCTGCTACAGATTAGACAGTCACAAGAAGTTAATAATTGCCAGCAACAGTAAGTATGACAGCTAATCACAATATGAAATAGCCATTAATTCCCTTCCAGGTTGGATAATGAGAGAGACTTTTACTCCAGTGAACTTTCCCCTTACATATTCTGTCTAAACTGATAAAGGATGAAGGCAGTAGAAGTTCAGTTCATAATGATGAGTTCTTTAAGCAATTTTTCACCTTTCTTTTAATACACATGGAACTTGATGGAACTTTGGTAGCGATGTTCTACCAAATGTCGGCCATTGCTCAGTTAGGGGGTTTTGCTGTGTATTTCCCTGAAGGCTTTCAGTAGTCACTTCCTGAGAGCTAGAAATAACACTTTTCTTGATGGAAAGTGTAGCAACATAATTTATTTTGCAAGACAGTTTTTGAGCAGGGTGGCCAACATCTTCAGTCAGATTCACAGCACAGGCAAAAACATCTTCCCATCTACATTCTTATGCAATCTACTTAGGCCTAATTTCTTCACAATAGTCACAGAATGATACTGTTAAGTTACTGATAAGTCTTTCTGCAGCTAAAAACACCCTTTCATCCTCTTTATTTTGGAATGGTTGTGTAACTTCTTTTTAATCATATTAAAAATCATTTTCCAATGGCCAAAAGCCAGTCAAAAGATCTTTTGAGTGAATTCCTGCAGTTATTTCCTCTCATGGTCTCAATAGCAGACCCTTTTTTCATCGTCTGCATAGTCTAGCAGCTTTGCTGAGTTTCTTCTTCTGTTGTCAACTTCCTTACAAGGACTAAAACACACACACATACACACACACACAGAAGTGCATATACACTCAAGTTTCATTCCCTCGCTTTTTGATTGAAATCTTTTTTCTAATAGATTGTGTGAAGAAATCAATTCCACAGTCCTATCAAACCTGAGCAGCCATGCAGCAATTTCTGACAAGTTTCCATCTTCTCTCTGTCATGTTAATTGTACTGTCATTCATTTTATGGCTTCCATTGCATGTTGTGACTTATATTTTCTTCTTTCAGTTTGTGACCCTTAGTTTTCTATTATGTATAGCTCTGAAGTAATTTTCCATGCCTGTCAATAGTAAAAAATCTGCTAAAGAGAAATTTATACTCAGGGAGTTGCACCAATTGGACTTACTTTTATTTCAGCCTCACCTTCTAGGGGTGAATTAATTGACTGTTTAGGTGTTTTATTAATGTTTTGAATGTTGCACAGATCTGAAGTCAGAACTGTCAGTTCTTTGCAGCATTACAGTACATGTCAGTTGACATGTGAAGAGTTTTTGTATTTGTAACATGTATCAGAAAACTTCCTCTCCAGGGAATCATTATTTCAGCAGTATGTCTAAGTATATAAAGACTAATGTGTCTTTATTTCTTTTATAATATTATTTACATAAGAATTTAAATTTGTCTACAGATATCTTAGCAGAAATTTTGCCTTGTAAAAATTACCTCAGTAATCCCAGTGTTCCATCAAAAACCAAGAAAGAAGTTTTCTCACCATCCCACTTGTAAACGTATCTTTTTTTATTTTTAAACCTGGGGAGGAGAATTTAATAAATTTGAATATGTTGATACCAGGATTCTGTAATACAGCTCCCAACAATTAACTTATTTTCTTAATTTAGTATCTACAGTCAAAGCCGGTCAATAGTATAAGTACGTACTATTCTAAATGTGTATCCTTTCACTTCTTTACTCATCAGTACTTTCAGAATGGAGGTCTACAACTAACATCAGTTCAAAGAAAAAATCTGATTATAGAATCTGACTTCTAAATGAACATGGAAATGTTGCAGTCTGCACTCTGCATTCATGTCCATGTATGACATGAACCCTTTATTCTGGTTTAACTGTATACCAAAGGTGAAGACAAATTGACAGAAGCTACATTTTTACTTTCTCAGATGAATTAACAATTCTTCAACATTATGATCTTTAGCTATTTATTAAGAGACCATCGTATATGAGTCACAATAATCACTTAAGACTAAAATATGCTCTGAAAAATGCTCCCTCTAATTTGTTTTTTTTTTTTCCTTCGGAGGCAAAAGAAAGTTTTCACATGCTTGCCTGAGGTTGCATGGTCAAATACAGTTAACTGTGCAGTAGCAACTTTCTTGAGTGATTTAAGACAAGTCACATACATTGCCCTACTAGTAAAAGAGGTGTAGTTTTCTGGATTTTGAGATTAAATCTATTAAATAAGGCAAGGTGTTTAGTTAATGTAACAATTAGAAACATTTAATTACAGGAGTGCATAATTTCCTTTATCCTTTTAATAGCTTAGAGGATATCCAAAATTCCCTATAAGACTATATAAGACTAGTAGACCCTTTAAAAACCCTAGAAATAAATAAATAAATAAATAAATTCTTTACTGTTTCGAATTAAAATATTTAATAAATAAATATTAGGAAAAATATAAAACCTCAGTATTCAGAAAAAGGAAAATTCCAAATTGTACATTTTAGATTTGAGAAAAGTATAATCTGAATAGCACTCTGGTTAATATTAACAGACATCCTTAACTGATAAAACATTTTTGTTAGTTACATGTGGACACATAATCATATTTGTGCTCTATGCCAGGCACATCATAATGAATTTTCTTCATGAGTTATTGACAGAGTCAGCTGATGCCTGAGATTTCAGCTCATGAGAACTGAAATGACTGCACCATATCAGCAGGCAGCTTGAGCTTCACATTGTGACTGCTCAGAAAACAACCCAAATCAATCTTTGCTGTGGTCTTAGATCACAGAAAGCAGCGAAAACTGAAAGACTGGTGACTAATGCAAACAGAGTGATTGGCATAACAGTCATGTAGCCCCTGTCAGGTTTCTTCTACAAGGCTGCAAAACTGCTTTACCTATTCTTTGCTTATGTCAAATGTAGTCAAAGTCTTAAATGGATTAACAAGAGCTTCTGAAGTTTGTTCTTTCTCATCTACTTTTCCTTTTAGTTTATAGGCAGACATGCCAGTTCATTTAAAAAACACCACATAGCCCAGCTTGAAGATGCTGCTGGTCAACAATGGACATGCAGAGGAGAACACAACATCAAGGAAACCATGCTATGAGAAAATTTCAGAGCCTCCTTGTTCTTTTGTATCTATGCAATCCCTCCTTTCTACCTGTAAAACACTGTTGCAATAATCCTTTACTCCATAAGCAGTTTTTAGTATTTGCTTTCTGTAGGTATAACTGACCACAAGAGGAAACGGCCACATTGTCAGGAAAAAGTTTGTCACATTTACTATGTACAGTTCCACAATGATTGCAAACACAATCTTAAAACAAGATGAACTGTGTTCTTATGTTAGAAGACAGCATGTAAATATACCTATAGAATTTCAGGACAAGAACTGGTTCACCTGAAGACTGGACAGGACAACTAAAAGTGAATACTTAGTCTTTAGCTACTTTATAACAAATAACTGTTTATGAATGTCCCATTCTTAAACATCAAAGTCTCTGCCTTATAGCTAAGAATTTGGAAATTTTTCAGTCATGTTATGAATAAAATTGTGCTTTGTACTTTAGGTCACTCCTCTGAAAATTTTCAACAAACTGTGCTAGAGAAGTGGAGATGGAATTATTCTTGCTAGAGAATTTGAACCTTCTGCTTTGCATAGTATGCACAAGTTTGACTGTAACAGCACTGCAATTATCCCTCTTTGTCAAAAATCCCTGATCTTATTTTTTTTAAAGAGCTTAAACAAAGGAAACTGAGATACATAGGAAACTCTTCTTAATACTCTACAAAGTTTAATGGTCTTCTAAAAACTCATGGGGCAGATCTACCTCTCCTGATCATTTCTCAGAATGGTCTCCAATGAGAATATCCTCAAATCTAAATGAGAGTCTAAATAGATCAAGGTTTAAACATAACAAATGTCTTTAATTTTGAATATCCTTCTGGTGTTTTGTAAAACCTCAAGGTTTAACCTTCCAGAAATGTCACTGTTCTTTGACCTGTGGAGAACATAGTCATCTGCCTTGGGGGGGGTGGGGGTGGGTATGGAAAATCAGCTCTCTATATTGACCCAGATAAATAAATCAGAGGACAAAAAATCAGGAGTATCAAACTATATAGTTTTAGACCTGGATATTTCTGTTGAGTTATCATTATGAATTTCTAATATAAAATTTTCTTCCATATAAAACGTAAAACATGCCTATTTTCTGAAACAGAAATCCTATTAATATGAAGACTCATATTAAAAGGAAATTGAAGAAACAACTAACCCATCCACAACATGCAAGCAGGCAGCATGAAGATTGTTTGAAGATATATTAGAGGCTTAGATACTTGCATAAGGGTTATAATAAATATTCCTTGAGAAGCTGCAATATTGCTCAGTTTGACAGTATTCCCCTCTGAATGCCTGCAAGAGTTATTGCCAATATTTGGAGGTTAGATGAGTCCTCTCTGTGTATCAGGGGTTTCCTTCTAGAAAACCTTTAAGTGACACAAAATGTTCCTTGACTGTATGGACTCAGAAAATATAATTAATGCAGAAGGCTGAGATTTAGGTTGTCAGTGATTCAATAGACTGACAATATACGTAGTCATATGATTGCATGGGTTTTTACCCTGATGAAGAACTATAGAATAGTTTTACTTTAATTTGAAGTGCTATGAGCAGCTTATATAGAATACATAGAGTATATTTTATATTTTATGTTGTATATTTTATGCAACTGCAATCCTCTAAAGCCCATTCCTCAAATTGTATCTGTATTTGGACATAAGCTTAATAAACTCATCAAGAACTACTTACCAGACTGAGATAATATTAAGATAGAGAGAAGTAAAGAATAAATAGGAAAAGAAAAAGAATATATACACACACACACATA
>VWZD01013332.1:0-37967 GCA_013396695.1 Sakesphorus luctuosus | reverse complement strand
CCCTGCCCCTGCCCTGGCCCAGCCCGAGGCCGTGCCCTCCCCTCCTGTCCCTGTGCCCTGGAGCAGAGCCCGACCCCCTGTCCCAGCTCCCCCTCCTGGCAGGGATTGCAGAGCCAGAAGTTGCCCCCAGAGCCTCCTTTTCTCCAGGGTGAGCCCCCCCAGCTCCCTCAGCTGCTTCTGCTGCTCCAGCCCCTTCCCAGCTCCATTCCCTGTCCTGGACATGCTCCAGCCCCTCAATCTTGTCCTGAGGGACCCAAAACTGCCCCCAGGACTGGAGGTGCCCCGGCAGTGCCAGCACAGGGGGACAGTCTCTGCCCTGGTCCTGCTGCCACCCCATGGCTGGTACAAGTCAACTTACTTTTCTAAAACTTCATTTCTGGAGGAGAAAAGCTTTCATTTTCCTTCCAGTGTTTAATGTCAATCAGTGGCTAAGTATTTTAGCAAGCAATTCCAATCGTTTTCAAAACTTTGGAAGCGTAGTTGTTTTGATGTTTTGGCTTGTTTTGATGTTTTGTCCAGAGAAGAGCAACGAGGCTGGAGAAGGGAGTGGAGCACAAGTGCTGTGGGGAGAGGCTGAGGGAGCTGGGGGTGTTTGTGCTGGAGAAGAGGAGGCTGAGAGGTGACCTCAGCACTGTCTGGAAGTGCCTGAAGGGAAGTTGTGGCCAGGTGGGGGTTGGTCTCTTCTCCCAGGCACTCAGCAATAGGACAAGGGGGCACGGGGGGCTCAAGCTCTGCCAGGGGAAATTGAAGTTGGAGATGAGAAAAAACTTCTTTGCAGAGAGAGTGCTGAGGGATTGGAATGGGCTGCCCAGAGAGGGGGTGGATTCCCCATCCCTGGAGGTTTTTCAGGTGAGCTTGGCCGTGGCACTGAGTGCCATGATCTGGTAAAGGGACTGGAGTTGGCCCAAGGGTTGGACTTGATGATCTGGGAGGTCTTTTCCAACCCAATCCATTCTATGATTCTATGATTCCCCACCAGAGATGATTTGCCACAGAGCTGCTCTCAGCACCTGCAGGGCTGTTTTCTGAGGGGGTTCTGACTTGCTTGGTTGGCATGAAGGTATTTAAAAGGTAGCCATTCCTCACCCCAAACACATCCAGACTCTGCCTCCTGCAGCATTCCTTGCTGTTTCTTAGGAGGAGCACAGAATGGAATCGAGGCAGGTGATAATAATGCATAACAATTAACACACATTTCCAATAAAACAGCCAGTTGTCACTTAGCACCACAAGTGGAGGAGGAAACTGGAAGTTGATAAACATGAATTGTTGATATTTTTCTCCAAGGAAACTATGGGAAGATACATGGCAGAGAAATGTCATTTCTTCCTCCCCATCTTCTCTGTCACCTTAACCTTCCCCTGCCTGGCTTTATATGAAAACTTGTGGTTCAGAAAGTGTCATGTTTAGATCTCCAGACCCAAAACACTCTGCAAAGGACTCATCCCCTGCTCTGCTGCTGTTTCTGAACACTTCCCTGGACCTGCAATTTCCCTCACTCTGTAAAAGAGACCATCCTCCCACCTCTGTTCACATGTAGAGCCTGAGGAAATCCATAGAAAGACACTTCTGGTTGCAAATTGTTTTTGAATCCCTGAGTAGGAACCTGATAAAATTTTCAAGGTTTTTCTAATCACAATTACAGCCAAATGTTGGTGTCTCCTCTGAAAGCCAGACACAGTGGGGGAAGTGCAGGTGTGTGCTGTGAAACCCTGGGATGTGCAGGAATGCTGAGAGGTGATAATTGGACTGAGTGGTTCAGCTTTTGCTTTTCCATAATTAGCACTGCCAGCCTTGGGGTTGGTTCTGAGGTGCAAGTGCTTTGTCATAATGTCAAAGCACAGATTCTTCATTGTAATTACTGTTATCACTGTAAAACTTGGGCTTTAACTTTACTTGAAGGAAACCTCTTGCAAATTGAAGTCTTGAGCTAGAATAATATCCAGAACTGGAGAGGTCACTGGTGATTAACTTGTGCAGTTTGTGGAGGGCAATAATGGAGGTGACAGATCATTTTCTTGCAGGTGAACTAGCAGGGAAATGGCAACAACTACCTGCTCAAACAGTGACTGTTTCCTCTTCTTGCACCTTTCTGAGGCTTGTAAGATCCCTGCAAAACTTGGCTTTTTGCTTCTTGAAAAAGCTGGTGCAAGTTCTGCTGTTACTTGCCCAAAGAAATTTACTTTATTATGAAAGAAGCTGAATATTTGCAGCATAAAATTAAGAACTTTGTTGGCTGTAAATTTGTGAATAGAGGCAAAGAAAAAGGCACTGTGTGTTGGACAAAGGTGCAGGGCAGTGCTTCCCTTTCCTTATCTCCTGGTGCTACAGGAGTGCTGAGTGCAGAGTAATTCAGAGACAGCTCTGTGGGAATTGAAGTCACAGTTGTGTTCATGCCTGGCCACAAAGAGCCTCAGGTTGTGTCTGTTCAGCAAGAAAGGAGTCCTGACTCTGTGCTCAGTGAATAGCAAAAGTGGTGCTATTTAGAGGATTATTCTGAAAGAACAGTTTTATCAAGTATTCTCTAGTCAGGGATGTTGGATTTAGCAATTGCCCCTTCATGGCAGAAATCTTTGCTCTCAGGGTTTCTTTATTTCCATTTCTGCTCTTTCAACAGAATGGACATGGAATGGCCCCAAACTGCACCAGGGAGGTTCAGGTTGGACATCAGGAGGAATTTCTTCACTGAATGGGTGGTCAGGCATTGCCCAGGGAGGTTTGGAGTCCCCACCCCTGGAGGTGTCCAAGGAATGACAGGATGTGGCAGTCGGTGCTCTGGGCTGGGGGACAAGGTGGGCATTGGGCATGGATTGAATTGCTGGTCTGGGAAGTCTGATTCTATGATTATGTTTTCCAGGTTTGTTGCTGTAAGTGGGGTGAAGTAGTTTCACTTGAGGTTTTGTCAGTAACCACCACCCATGGAAACCTCTTGGAGTGGGAAAGCTTCCAAAGCTTTTCTCTGCATCAATGTCTGCCTCTCAAAGACGTTCCACAAGGAAAGACATAAATGACCCTTTTTACAACGGCGTCATTCCTGATCAGGAGCACCTCAAACAGCAGCAGGGTTTTATTCAGTCCAAGAACCTGAAGAATCCTGAACTTGTAATTCCTGAGCAGCCCAGAAAGAAGGTGGTTCTGCCTCGGTCTTGGCAGGGCGGGTGATGTGGAGAAAGTGATGCCTGAGTTGTGCCCACTGGTTTGGAAGGAGAGTGCTGCTCTGGAGACAGGAGGGAGTGCAGGAGGCTGGGAAAGGGGTGCTGAGCTTCAGGCCCCTCATCTGCTTAATGGAGAGGAAGAGGAGAGGGCAAATGGGACACCCCTCAAGCTTTACCTGCAGTCAGCTCTTCGCTTCTTCCAAGGTTGGCCCCAGCTCTGCTGCCAAACCAGCTCTCAGGATGCTCAGTTCAGCCCTTTCCTCTCCTTCCCTTGTTCCCACATCTTGAATGTCTGTGCTGGTGTGCTGGTTTAAATGTAAATCAGCAGGAGGAACGGACCCAACATAAAAGAGATTACAAGTCAGAGTTACAATTTAATAAAAAAATTGCAATAAATGCAATGGCACAAAGAGAAATTGGGTTTAACCCCCAAACCCAGCAGTGGAACCCAGCCCCCTGGGGCACAAACACAGTGGGGTTTGGTGGCCCCTGTGCTGGGCCCCACGTGGTTCCCCCGAGTCCAAAGGAAAAGGAAGGGACAAACCTGTTGGTGCAGATGATGGCACAGTCTGGTGGAGAGTGGTGGGCTCCTCCTGGCCAGGGTCTGCTCCTCCTCTCGATCCAACAAGTGGTCCCCTGAAGTCCCCAAACACCAAGATTCTCTCCCCTCAGGTTCAGGTGGGAGCCCCCAGTGCCTCCCCCAGCATGGGGAGTTTCCCCTTGGTGTGAGCAGGAGGATCTCCCCTCGAGCCTCTCAAGGGTGCTGGGGCTGGGCAGTGCCAAGCAGTGCCCAGAGCCACTTCTGGGCTGGCACAGCAGTGCTGCCCACAGGGTATGTGGCTCTTATTTCCCTCAGGTGATGAATAGCCAAGCCCCTGCCCCACAGTGGCCCTGGGGAGAGCTCCCAAGGCAGCAGAGCCTTTCCCTTTGCATTCAGCAATCTGCATTCCAGCAGGGAGGGGTGTTCTGAAAGGAAAACAAGCCAGTGATAAGTTGAACAGGGTGATAAGTTTAATAGGATTCATGAGTTTAATCTCTCTGGACAAACTCAATTCACTATGATAGTGAAGGAGAGGTGTTACCAGGCAATTAATTTGTTTTAGTTTCTAGACAAGGTCTTTAATGGACAATTGCTACGAGCATATTGCCTGATACAGTGTTTTCATACTACATAATAAAATTATTTCCTGCCAGAAACTTTCTAAATGTGGGAAACTAAAAATGACCTTCAAGCATAAAAATGTTATTTATGTGTTCATAAAAGAATATTAGAAGACTGTTAGAGAGCATATTGCAAACTCCACTTGTCTTTTTGAATGAGAAGTCTTGTTAGTTGGAAGCCCAAGTATTTATTTTTCTGTTAAAAAGCAAATAGGCCTTTCCACACTGGATTAGAGAGGCTTCTGGTTTTAGAAGTCCTTACTGAAGCATATAAAATGTTCTGGATAGAACTGAGGAACTGGCTGTGAGCCTCCAGCTCTGACATCTGTTCGAGAGGGAGCAGAACAAAGGAGGCATAATGGCTGTGAAGAGAGAGGAGACAGAGTTCTGTAATTGCTGAGTGGGGTTTTGGGTACCACAGCCACTGCACTAACATTTGAACAGGTCCCAGGAGTAAATTAAATAATGGGGTTAACATCTGTGTTCTCTTATCTGCGTTGAGATGGCAGGAGCTCCCCTGGCTCTTTGTGGCGGCAGCCACAGGCGCTGGGACTGCTCTGCTCGCCCTCTGCACGCCTGTTTGCCTTTGATAGGCTTGTTCCAGCAGCCTGGGGAGGAGAGGGCACAGCAAACATGAGGGGGCTGTGGAGGTCACAAAGCACCCAGACCAGGGGGGCTGCTGGGTGTGGGGTTGCCCTCACCAGTGTGGGCTCTGAGCTGGGCAGCACCTCCTAAACGAGCCTCTCACTGATCACAGAGCCACAGAATGTGCTGAGCTGGGAGGGACCCACAGGGCTCATGGAGTCCAACCCTCAGCCCTGCCCAGGCCCAGCCCCAAGAGTCACCCCCTGTGCCCCAGAGCATCATCCAAACCCTCCTGCAGCTCTGGCAGCCTTGGGGCTGTGCCCACTGCCCTGGGGAACCTGGGCAGTGCCCACCACCCTCTGGGGGAAGAGCCTTTCCCTGAGATCCAACCTGCCCCTGCCCTGGCACAGCTCCAGCCATTCCCTGGCTGCTGTCCCTGCCCTGGCACAGCTCCAGCCATTCCCTGGGTGCTGTCCCTGCCCTGAGACAGCTCCACCCATTCCCTGGCTGCTGTCCCTGGTCCCCACAGAGCAGAGATGGGAGTTGCCCCCCGTGAGGAGCTGCAGACTGTGAGCAGGCTCTGCAGTGTCTCTGTACACATATTTCAGTAAATTACTGAAGGCATCAGGGGGTCATCACACTCCTATTGCTGTTTATGTGCTAGTGAAGAGCAAGAGCTTTGGCTTCCTCTTTAGCCCCCAGGGAGAATCATCACTGACCTGTATGCACAGTGCATATCATGACTTACTGTAACACATCATCTCCATCCTATGGAGTCTGGACGAGGGAGTATTTTAGGAGACATAGCTAAGGAAGTTAAACATGTGTTTTCTTCTCCGTAAGGGATTCTTTGGCCTCTGGAGAGGATGTTTCCTGGGTTAAAAATGAGACATTCCTTGGCTGCCTTTGGATAACATTTGTTACACAGACTCTGTGACTTGCTTAGGAATGAGCATGAAAATTAATCTCCTTCTTAAGAGGATATATAGATGAGGGGAAGCTTGAGAGTTTATTATTTCCTGTTTGAGGACATATCAAGTGAATAGACCATAATATTATTCATAATGATACATTTCTATCTGACATTAGCATAATATACCTGTATAGAAACTTAAAAATCTATTCCTTTGTTGGTGAAGAGCATGTGCATGTTTGCTGCAATGCTTCAAAATGTCACTTTGGGCCCTGGTGAGAAGCACCAATCAGGCAGTTGTGGGTTTGACAGAAGGCACTGAATATATTGCTCCTAAAGTCTGTTGTATTAATGGATTGTCCTAGTTCAGCAGGTGGGATCAGTTGTCACTGTGTGGGAGTGATCAAAGCTGTGTATTCTACCCCCTCTATTCATTCCCAAGGTCAATGGCCCATTTGCAGCAGCTTCCCAGGCAGTCGTTGGCACCTCCATTCCCGGCCTGAGGGGGCGTAGCTGCTAATGGGCCATCAACAGTCCGAAAATACCCCATGACTCACAGAGTTAATCACCCATTGTGTGAGTCCCTGCCCCGGGGGAGGGACTGGGTGCTCCCTGAGGGTACAAAAGGGATGGGTAAGAAGACCTCGAGAACCTCTCGTCGGACCCAGAGGAGCAGCAGGACCTCGACAGGAGGAGACCCCCACTCTGGACCAGACTACAGCCATCACCTGCACCAATCTGGTTTTTTCACTTCCTTTTGCTTTGGACTTGGGGGAACCACACGGGTCTCAGCACAAGGGCTAACAAACCCCTTTGGCTTTGTACCCCAGGGCACTGGGTTATACTGCTAGGTTTTGGGAGTTGAAAGCAATTTCCCTTTGTGTCAGTGTATTTACTGTATTATTATTATTAAATTGTAGCTCTGACTTATAATCTCTCTCGTGTTGAGCTCATTTCTCCTGCTGGTTTACCTTTAAACCAGCACATGGATCTATCTCTGAGAATCATCCTGAGGTGCAGCTCCTGTTTGGAGGCTGGAGCCACACAAATGAGCTGGATGGGAAAAGCAGAATGTGTCTGTTCATTTGCTAATGAGGGCAGAGTAAACTCAGTCAGCTGAGGATGGGAAATGAGGACAAATGGCCAGATTTATTCCTCTGTTTATGACAAAATAACAGGGATGGCCACACCATCTCCCTTGTGCTCCATTGTTTGTCGCTTCTGGTGCTGGTGTTAAAACCACAGAAAAACAGCAAACTGAGAATTGCTCAAAATGCATTCAGTAAATGTTGAGGCTGTCTTGGGTTTTCTGCCCTTTTCCCCAAACTGAAACATTAGTTAGCATCTCCATTTCTGCCTTCCTCTCATAATTAAGGGTTTGCATAGCTGGGAAACTGCAGTTGTTGGGAAAGCAGCCATTGGAATCCCCGAGGTTTTATTTTCCTTCTTAAAATCATAAACAATGTTGGTGTTGACCTACATAGCCTCTTAGTTTTCCTCTTTTAACCTAAATTGTTGCAAAGGCTACTAATTATAGCCTACTCAAAACTAAATTAGTGAGCCATTAGTAAAAATTACATTATTTCCCATAACATTATTAAGTGTTCCTTGGGTGTGATTTATTTGTGCCACAATTACTGTAAAGTCTCCTGGCAGATGTATTTCTGTGTAGTAAATGTAATATACATGTATGCAATTTTCCATTTTAGTGCCTATTGATTGCTTCATTTTTCATCTGTATTAGGCTATTCTTATAATTTCCTCTGGGCTTTCAGGACTGGCAGACATCAAGGGAAAATCCGAGTGCTGTGTCCTGTGGGAAATGCAAAAGAGCCAATAGATCAGAGGCGAGTGGGAAGGAATGAGTTCAAGTGCACTTGCATCAGGAGAATTTAAACTGCCTTCCAACCTTTTAGGGATCTGAAAGGATTTTACTGAAGTAACTTTGCTTTTATGTGTTTTAGAGGGAAATGAATTCTAATTTGGAGTGGAGTCCTTGTGCATGGAAGGGGAGGGTGGCCATTCTGCTCTGGCTGACAACTCCCAAGCTCACAAGGTCAACAGGAATGTTTCTTGCTCTCAGCTGTATCATTGGAAAATCATTTGAGAACTTATGCTCAAGTTTACAGGTAGCTCAGAGAAGTNCAGCACTTGTGCTCCACTCCCTTCTCCAGCCTCGTTGCTCTTCTCTGGCCCCGCTCCAGCCCCTCAATCTCTTGCCTCAACTCAGGGGCCTAGAACTGAACACAACACTCAAGGTGTGGCCTCCCCAAGGCAGAGTCCAGAGGAAGGCTCACTGCCCTGGGCCTGCTGGCCACGCTACGTTGGATCCAGGCCAGGATGCCATTGGCCTTCTTGGCCACCTGGGCACACTCTTGGCTCATGTCTAGTCTATTTCCCAAAATTCAGATTTGCTACTTCAAATGTCCAGCCTTGTAAGGCACACAGAAAATAGAAGTGGTGGCAAATTCACTTGGATCCACTACATGTGAACTGAGAAGCAACAACAAGTTCAAATCAAGAAAGAACATGTCAAAGTTGGAGGAGGTCCAGAGGAGGCCAGAAGGTGATCAGGGGCTGGAGCAGCTCTGCCCTGGACACAGGCTGAGGAAAGAGGGACACCTGGAGAAGAGAAGGCTCTGGAGGGACATAATTGTGGCCTTTCAGTACCTGAAGGGGCTCTAAGGGAGCTGGAGAGGGACTTTTCAAAAGAGTATGGAGGGAAAGGGCGAGGATAGTGGCATCAAACTGAGAGGGCAGGGTTGGATGGGATATTGGGAAGGAATTCCTCCCTGGGAGGGTGGGCAGGCCCTGGCACAGGTGCCCAGAGAAGCTGTGGCTGCCCCATCCCTGGGAGAGCCCAAGGCCAGGCTGGACAGGGCTGGAGCAAGCTAGGCTGGTGGGAGGTGTACCTGCCCATGGCAGGTGGTGGCACTGGATGATCTCCAAGGTCTCTTCCAACCAAACCATTCCATGATGCCATGGCCTGCAATCCTGATCCTTGTTGACTGGTTCCTCTCTGCTCTCCCCTCTCAGCCTCCCTGGGGGGATGTGCTGGGAGGGACACTCAGGTGGTGTAATGTAAATTCCAGGCAGGAATTTATCTTCCCAGCTCTGAGTAAGATAGTTAAATATCTCCTTATTAATACAGCCTGTCACAGTATGTAGCTGTTTATAACAGAGCCCAAGATAATGCAGTTCATTTATGTTGCACTGACAGTGGGAGCTGTAACTTTCTGCTGGTTTTGTGGTTACTTGTTTTTTTACAACCACTTGACAAAGGAAATCAGGCACAGNCTGCATCCAATGAGTGGTTCCCCAAGTCCCCAAAGCCCAAGATTGTCTCCCCTGAGGTGCAGGTGGGAGCCCCCAGTGGGTCCCCCAGGGCAGGGAGTTGCAGAGTGGGGGATGTGAGTGTGGGAGTCAGGGGGGATTTTGGAATGGTTGCTGGCCCCTGAGCAGAGCTGAGCCCTCAGGTGGGTGTGGAGGTGCCAAGGAGTCCCTGGAGGGGAGTTCTCCCAGCTCCTCTGCCAGGCTTCTTTCCCAGCCAGCTGCCAGGCTGAGGGCTCAGCTGTGCCCTGGGCAGCTGCTGCCAATGGGCCATTGTTGCCAGTTGCTGGGCAATGGCCCAGAGGGTTTGGAATGCCCAGCTTTGGTCACACCCACACAGGGAGAAACTGGTCCCACCTGCTGAACTGGGACAGACAGGAATAAAACTGGAGTAAAGGAGCTGACAATGATCTTCTAAGACCACATTATTCTGCTGAGATCAAAGCTGTTGAGCAGGGACATGGGTGAGAGAAGCCTCAACCAAACTCATTCACAGCTCCAGGTAATCTCCACTCTAAGCCAGGTCACTAAATCCAATCTGTACTTACTGGGAAGAAAAGTGTTATACTGGATGGTTCACCCAAACTGTTTTGGGCAGTGCTAAAATTTGGGTGAATGAGAGTCAGAGAGAGAAATCCAGGGTGTCCTTGTCCAGCTCTGCACCTCTGTGACCTTCTTCAGTTTTGTTACAGGAAACAGTGGATTTGGAATTGATAAACCTCACCACTCCTAAGGAATGTTAGATTTTCAGAGGTGCCCATAAAGGAGTTATCAGATACCCAATTAACCTTTTTGGAGGGATTTGCATCCCTGCCTTCAGCCTCTGACAGTCCTGTAGCTGTAAGTGCTCCATCATGAAGACTCCTGCAAAGAAAGTCCTGTGGCTTTGTCATTTTGTGCATTGCTTTTCTTAGAGCCCAGAGTAAAACACTTTAAAGAGTGTTTCCTTGTGAACAGCCATTTGGAGGTTCTGTTTATGCCCTACCAGAAAGGTCAGCTTAAAAACACCCTTACAAGGTTAAACGTGGGGTCAAAAGCAGATATTAAACAAATAGAGTCAAAGATAAAATTCCAGCTCTTTTGTCTGAATGAATTTTTAACTCTTGATTGAATTCTGCTCTCTGGTCATGAGTTGGCACTCAGTGCTTTCTACCTTTGCTAAAACTCTTCCACTGGTATTTGAGATTCAGGTGGGTCTTCCAAGGCCACTGGTTCCCACTGTCTTGAGGAGGAAAAAACACTTCTAGCACTGACACCTTCCAAGAGAAAAGAAAAAACTATAATCCTTTTTATTATGGTCTGATCTTCTGTGAAAGGACCTTTTCTGCCTTGATCATCCATGGGCTCTGCAGGCTCTCCAGCAGGCTACTACCTGGGCCACTGGTTATAAAGGATTTATTATTAGATTAGATGTTCCTCTAAAGTATTTTGACGTGGTTTGTAGTACCTGTACAGTCACCCTGCCAGAGTAGTGCGAGGTGCTTTCTAATTGGGGTTCAGCTTCACCTTCTGAAGCCTCAGGGTAGTGTCTTTGTGTAACCTTTCTGCCATCTCAAAGGATCTTGCTCTTTGCACTTCTGAGGTGCAGGGTTTTTTTTCTGAACTTAGTTCAAGTTGATTGTGAGAAGAGTCTCTTCCTTTTCTGTTAATCCAAGAATTTTAACACCCAAGGAATCTGCCTGAGGAACTGGATCCTCAGTGCTGGCCTGGGCTGTCTCAGGAGTTGCTTTGCCTGTAGTTCCCTAATTATAATATGGCCAATCTTCACACATGGGTGTGCCCTTCCAGCCTGTGCAGTGGATTTTTTAGGTGAGGCACAGCCTGCACAGAACTGGCCCCACCGTTTAAGTCCTAAGGTTCATTTGCCACGGCCGAGTGAGCTTGGAGAGTGACAGTGAAGACCTTGGGACTATCTACAGCACCCGGTACTAACCGGGGTTGACCCTGCTTGGCATCCGAGATCTGACGGCATGGGATGGCAGGGAGGCTTGAACTGCCAGGGACAGTCCCACTGAGACTCGAACTCACAACCTTGGGAGTCGGAGACCGGAGTGCTCTCCACTACGCCACGGGACCGCCCCTTCCCTAATTAACTGATTAGTGAAATAGTCATTTGTGGTATTGAAAAATCATCTTGGCTCTGTGCCTGAGTGTGACATTTTACTTGCCACTCATGGGGGATTGGATTCTCCCTTGACAGCTGCATTTTTGGGTGCTGAGTTTCTGTTGTGTCTCTGAGCACACCAAAGTCAGAACCTCTGCCAGCAACAGGCACATAAATCTGTCTTCTTGTATTTCTCTTTTTAAGGCCTTGAAGATGCTGCTGCTGTTGCATGTCCAAGAGTTTGTGTTGAGAACAGGGAGGACAAGAGCCTGCCCAGCTCCTGGTGCAGTCCCTGCATGCTGAGGCAGTGGGTGTGCCCAAAGCATCTCTAACTTCCTCCACCTCAAAACTTGCTCTTCATGCAGCTCCAGGAATGTAAAGAGCAAGTTCATATAAAATCTTACATGTCCTCAAGAACAGAGACCTTTCCAGCTAAGACTGGGAGATGAAGCACTTTTCATGACCCACCTTGAAATCCTGATTGAAACTCAGAGCTCGCCCCTCCTGGGGCTCCCTGTGCCACACGTGATGCCCGTGGCCACCAACCCTTCAGTGTCACTGACTCCAGGTGTTCTTCTCCCCAGCTGCAGGAATGTGCCAGTGCTCTGCACAAACCTGGCTCCTGTTCCCTGCTGTGTCCTCCTTGCCCTGCCTTGGTGGGATGAGGAGCCTCCTGATTTCATTTATTTCGTGATTTTCAGGCAGGTCTCCCAGAATCACACACATGTCCTGTTGGTTTTTTTTGGGTGTGATACAAATAAAGAAGGGATTTCTGCTGGGGAGGAGATAAGCTCAGAAGACGTGAGGATGAGAATATAGAATCACAGAATCATAGAATGGATTGGGTTGGAAAAGACCTCCAAGATCATCAAGTCCAACCCTTGGGCCAACTCCAGTCCCTTTACCAGATCATGGCACTCAGTGCCACGGCCAAGCTCAGCTTAAAAACCTCCAGGGATGGGGAATCCACCCCCTCTCTGGGCAGCCCATTCCAATGCCTGAGCACTCTCTCTGCAAAGAATTTCTTTCTGCTCTCCAACTTCCATTTCCCCTGGCAGAGCTTGAGCCCCCCGTGCCCCCTTGTCCTATTGCTGAGTGCCTGGGAGAAGAGACCAACCCCCACCTGGCCACAACTTCCCTGATGTGGCACTTCCAGACAGTGCTGAGGTCACCTCTCAGCCTCCTCTTCTCCAGCACAAACACCCCCAGCTCCCTCAGCCTCTCCCCACAGCACTTGTGCTCCACTCCCTTCTCCAGCCTCGTTGCTCTTCTCTGGCCCCGCTCCAGCCCCTCAATCTCTTGCCTCAACTCAGGGGCCCACAACTCAACACAACACTCAAGGTGTGGCCTCCCCAAGGCAGAGTCCAGGGGAAGGCTCACTGCCCTGGGCCTGCTGGCCACGCTACTTTGGATCCAGGCCAGGACCCCATTGGCCTTCTTAACCACCTGGGCAAGAAGAGTAATACCTACTGGATGTGTTATGGGGCCTCACCCTTCTCTAGTGCGGCCTGGATCAGCCCATGGCAGATGGTAGGACTGTGTTTCCACCCCTGGGGCAGTTGGTTCCAAGTGTATTGTACTCCCCTCCAGGTGAAAGCAAACTGTGGCCTGCACTCTGCTGCCAAGGGAATGGAGAAAAACACATTAGCAATGTCAATAGTGGCATACCATTTTGCTGCTTTGGTCTCCAACTCATCCTGGAGCTCCAACATACCTGGCACAGCAGCACTCAATGGTGGGGTGACTTCATTCAAGCCACGATAGTCCACAGTCAGTCTCCATTCTCCATCTGATTGCCCAGGTGGCCAAGAAGGCCAGGTAATATCTAATTACCCTTCTTCTTATTCCTCAATGTAACCCATTTATCTTTCAGCCCCCTCCTCAAAGGTGGCTGCAACTGAGACCTTTAAGTTTGGCCACTTTAGTGAAGTAACTGAGGCTCTCAAAGCCTCTCTGGCATCACTCTAGGCCACTCTTCTGTGGCAGTCCATTTACAGGAAAAATATAACATTTACTAAAAATTTAATCTGTAGGATGAAGTGACTTCACTAAATTTGCTGAGATAAGGCTGAAGTGTTTTACAGACAAGTTTGGAAGGAGAACTAGAGAGGAAGGGAAGACACAGAAGTCTGAGGAGGCAAACTGTGCTGGTGACGCTCTCAGGAGTGCCAAGACTTTCTTTTAGCATATGGGAAGTTTTATAAGGACACAGACTGAGGCAAAAAGCAGAGCAATTCAAAGATCATCCATCTCTTCTAGTGATAAGAATTCCTCAGCTTTTATCTCTGGGAATCTGAAAGCACTTAGGAAGAAATCGCTGTGAATTTTCCCCATCAGCCCATTGTGCCCTCGTAGCTGAACTGGAGGTTGGGCTGGAGAGCTGCCTTGGCACTCTGGGCCGCCCTGGTGGCAGGGCCTGTGCCAGGCTGGGCAGGGGCAGCTCCTTGCCGGGGTGTGGGCATGGCTGGCACTGAGTTGGTGCTGCCATTGGAGAGCCTGTGCATGTCCAGCAGGTGCCACTGCTGGTGCCCCACCCTGTGCCATGGCAGGGAACACAAGGGAGGGCATCAGTGACAGTTTCCTCCTTTGTTCTGCACTGGCCAAAGAGTGAGGAAGGCAGATTTTGTACAGTAAAGCTTTTCCTTTCTTGCAGCTGCCCCAACCAAGAGCCCTGGACAGCCTGGGAAAGGATTGTCTCACAGGGTTATTGCTTTGCAATGGGGCTTTTATTTTATTCTTTTCTTTTTTGGTCTCCTCAATCCATTGGTGTGAGTTGAATTCCTGTTCCAGGTCCTACAGTTATTCAGGAGATCTGGAAGGGAATCCCTGTAGCTCCTCCTGTGTGTCTGAAGCACAGGCTGGTTGGGTTTGAAGCAATAAATTGCCCCAGTCAGAAGGTAGTTAAAACCAGGGATTCCAATCCCTGAGCTCCTGTCCCAGGGACTACAGGCTGATGAGCTCAGATCAAATTACTCACCTGCAAAGAAAGTATTTCTGAGTCCCCCAGGCAGGTTCTGATACTATCAGTGGGTTTAGGCAACTCCAAATCCTCTCAATAATTGTGCAGCAATGGGTTTTCTGTCTTCCCCCAAGAGGCAGATAAAACCTCACCCTCAGTATTGCAATAACACAAATGTGTGTCATATCTGCTTTCCTTTTATATCTTCTTTTTTCCAGCTGACAACAAGAGTCAGATGTATCAGATATGCTTAATCTGGAAAAGAGTGTCAGCACTATCAATTTTTTTCTCTGCTTTCCTATTTCCTCCCCTTTTAATACTCAAAGCTGCTGATCTTATTTCTCTGACCATACTTTTCAATTTACCCTTTTTTTCTGTTTCTGTTTCTCTGACTTTGGGCAACTCACTGAGTACAAACTTGGTTTTTCCATGAGGAGAAGAAATTACAATAATAAATGAAGCCTGGTAGGTGGTGTGAAGGTGGAAATAATGTTGCAGTGACTGGAGGGGACTTGGTGGCAGGTCTGTGTTTATTTTAGAAGTGTCTTGGTTACTGCTTGCTTTGCTTTTACTTCTTCCACACTTAAAATACGCTAAGAATTTTCAAGCAGTAAACACAAGGGTGGCACTTTACGGCTTTAAAAAGAAATTGGAAGAGAAACCACTTTTCCATACAGAACACATTGCAAAATAACAGTAATAAAATACTTGTTGATCCAAAACAACAGTTGAGACCAAATTAATACTTTTGGGAGGAAAAACTTGTCATTTGAAATGTTGCATTGAAATTTTCCTTTTCTTCTGCAGTGAATGTGAGAACCTCTAGTCTCCAGGTTGGTGGTTTGTTGAAGGTGGGTATAACATCATCTCTGCTCCTGGAGTTTATTCCTCTCTGGGTTTGGTTCAGTTCAGTCTCTCCATGTCACTCCTCAGGGGTGTCTGCCAGATCCTCTCCCTCCACCTGACTTTGTAGCAGCTTTGGAAAGGCTGCAGGAACCTTTGCCAAGGTTGGGAAATGGGAATTACTGCAGTGGAGATGTTTGGTGGCCTGACCAGGGTTTAACCTCCCTGTCTGTCTCCATGGTGATATTGGGAGTTGAGGCTCAGGAAACATTTGCAGTGAATTGTTTCTGGAAGGGCAAATTGAAAGGGATCCCCAACCCATGAGCCAGGTCAGGGTGGGACAGGGAGGGAGGAGGTGGGGTCAGTGGAGATGGGTCTTCCAGGGCGGGTTTGTGCCTGGCAATAGGATAAGGCAAAATGCAAGGTCAAGCCCAAGTTGCTGCTGCAGAAAGACACCTGTCAGGAGTGGAGAGAGATCTTGGTATGACAAGTGGAAGGAATTGACACTCAGATCTCTGGAAAGAAGGAACTGAAATCACGATGAAAACAGACACACTGATATTGAGGGCTGAGCTGGTTGTTCCTGACTGGAATGGAGATTTCCAGGGAGAACTTTCTGTTGGACTGAAAGCACAACTCCATTTTTACGTAAGGAGAAGGAACAAGAGAAGTTTGAGCAGTGGGGGTTTGTTGGAATACTAATTACTCCTGTTAATTGCACATCTGCAGAGCAGACCCTGTGTGTGACACGGGCTGTTACAGGTGGCACAGGCTGACTCCTGGGATGGCACAGGCTCCTGGGATGGCACAGGCTGGCACCTGAGGTGGCACAGCCTCCTGAAGTGGCAAAGGCTCCTGAGGTGGCACAGGCTGACTCCTGGGATGGCACAGGCTCCTGGGGTGGCACAGGCTCTTGAGATGGCACAGGCTGACTCCTGGGATGGCACAGGCTCCTGAGGTGGCACAGGCTGACTCCTGAGGTGGCACAGGCTCCTGGGGTGGCACAGGCTGGCTCTTGGAATGGCACAGGCTCCTGAGGTGGCACAGGCTGACTCCTGAGGTGGCACAGGCTCCTGGGGTGGCACAGGCTGGCTCTTGGAATGGCACAGGCTCCTGCAATGGCACAGGCTGGCACCTGAGGTGGCACAGGCTCCTGGGATGGCGCAGGCTCCTGGGATGGCACAGGCTGGCTCCTGGGATGGTACAGGCTGGCCCCTGAAGTGGCACAGGCTACTGAGGTGGCACAGGCTCCTGGGATGGCACAGGCTGGCTCCTGAGGTGGCACAAGCTCCTGGGATGGCACAGGCTGGCTCCTGGGATGGGACAGGCTGGCTCCTGGGATGGTACAGGCTACTGAGGTGGCACAGGCTCCTGTGGTGGCACAGGCTGGCTCCTAGGATGGCACAGGCTCCTGGGATGGCACAGGCTGGCTCCTGAGAGCTCTGGTGGGAATCACCACCACCCTCTGTGCTACACTGGGGGCCAACCATGCCTGATATTCCTGACAAGGACAAACCCAGTTGGCTCAGAGGAGCAGAAACTCACATTTATTTCAGTCAGCTATTGAGTGATAGTCCTTTCAGTGTTGCTCTTGGTGCCAAATTTGCTTTCCAAACCCCCTGAGGACATTGCTGAGTGTTGTTGGGAGCAGTGATTTTTCACACTCCTGCTTTTTGCCACCATCTCACACTTACCTTTACTTTCCAAGTGTCAAACTGGTTTTCTTCATCATTTAGCAAGAACATTTTGAATGAATTCATATGGTAAGATAAATCTGCTGAGCTCTTCCCATCTGTTCTGGAGAAAGCTGCATTCCAGAGGTCGTGGGATGGGTATGTGAAAGGGAGAATATTTTGGTGCATGTGATAGGATTTTTTTTTGTGGAACAGCTTAAGAAAGTACATGAACAAGAATGCAGAATTTCAGCCCGTGAGAACTCAAAATTGCAATGTCTCCAGGATCTGTGGGTCAAGGGGAAAACTTGGTGAACTTCTGCATAGAAGAGATACTTTCCTAGTGCCACAGGGTGTTTCTCATGTGTCCTGTGCCCAGTGCAGGAGAACCAAAGGGGCAGGAGAACCAAAGGGGTGCAGGAGAGCCAAAGGAGTTCAGGAGAACCAAAGTAGTTCAGGAGAACCAAAGCTGTGCAGGAGAACCAAAGGGATACAGGAGAACCAAAGGGGTACAGAAGAACCAAAGGGGTGCAGGAGAACCAAAGGAGTGCAGGAGAACCAAAGTAGTTCAGGAGAACCAAAGGGGTTCAGGAGAACCAAAGGGATGCAGGAGAACCAAAGGGGTTCAGGAGAACCAAAGGAGTGCAGGAGAACCAAAGGGATGCAGGAGAACCAAAGGGGTTCAGGAGAACCAAAGGGGTGCAGGAGAACCAAAGGGGTACAAGAGAACCAAGGGGTTGCAGGAGAACCAAAGGGATGCAGGAGAACCAAAGGGGTGCAGGAGAACCAAAGGGGTACAAGAGAATCAAAGGGGTGCAGGAGAACCAAAGGGGTGCAGGAGAACCAAAGGGGTGCAGGAGAACCAAAGGGGTGCAGGGACACTGAAGATCAAACAGGGGGTGAGGAGGGGTGGCCAAGGGACTGATTCAGGCAGTGAAAGGTCAGACCACTGGCCCTGCCCTGAGGGTGCCAGGGCAGCCTGGTTTGGGCCAGGAGGGGATTTCAGACTTCTCTCACTGAGACCTTCTGCACATCTCTCCTAATCTTCTTCTTAGCATGACTGATCTTACTAACATCAAGAGGAATCTCCAAAAAATGCTGCAAACTTGAGGAAAGCTCTTCTTACAGTAACACTGAGAAATATCTCTTTTTAAAAGGAATTTACTTCTTGAAGCAAAGTACTTAAATACTTAGGGAACAGTAAAACAAAGAAATGCATGGATATGAAATTTGATTTGCCTGTGGACTCGTTGAATGTAGGCTTGGCATTAGTTTGAACATAAAAACATTCATAAAGTTCCCTTAGTTTAAGTTTGCTGCTGTTTTTCCCTTCCATTATTGCCTGGATTTTTGTTTTCCTTGCTGGCAGTGTCTCATTCATTTGCTCTTGTTGGACCCTCAGTGATCTGTGAGTGTATTTGGATTTTATTGGGCATGCAGAATTCCTGGATGGAGCCACTGGAAATGTAAAGAAGGTGCTGAAAGGTGAATTGCAGAGGGGATGTGTGAGGAGTCTCTGAGCCCAGGGGCACAAATCCACGCTCAGAGAGGAAGGCACAGGTTTGCCTGGGTTATTATTGCAAATCCCAGGCCCCTTCCATCTGCAGAGGAGCTGCAGGGGACAGGATGGGAGGGAGGATTTCCATGACTTGGACACAGGACTGGAAGGACTAAGTGAGTTTGCCACAACACTGAATTGGGAGGAGCTGCTGAGTCCCTCGAGGGCAGGGGGGTTCTGCAGAGAGACCTGGGCAGATCAGAGGGCTGGGAATCACCAACCATGGGGAGTTCAACAAGGGGAACTGCAGGATTCTACCCCTGGGATGGGGCAACCCCAGAGGGACAGACAGACTGGGAATGAGAGGCTGGAGAGCAGCTCTGGGAAGGGCCCTGGGGGTCCTGGTCAGTGGCCACTTGGCCACGAGCCAGCAGTGCCCTGGAGCCAGGAGGGACATCCCTGCCCTGGGGGGCACCAGGCCCAGCACGGCCCAGAGAGGGGATTGTCCCACTCTGCTCTACTCTGGGGCAGCCCCACCTGCAGGGTTGGGGCACTTTGGGGGGACACAATGGAAGGGAGAGATTGAGCCATTGGAGAGTGTCCAAAGGAGGGCACAGAGATGGTTCAGGGCCTGGAGGGGCAGTGAGTGAGGGCACTGAGGGCACTTGGGGTGTTCAGCTGGAGAAGAGGAGACTGAGGGGAGACCTCAGTGCAGGGACAACTCCCTGGGCAGGGGCAGAGGAGGGGCAGGCACTGAGCTCTGCTCTGTGGGAGCAGGGACAGCAGCCAGGGAATGGCTGGAGCTGTGCCAGGGCAGGGGCAGGTTGGATCTCAGGGAAAGGCTCTTCCCCCAGAGGGTGGTGGGCACTGCCCAGGCTCCCCAGGGCAGTGGGCACAGCCCCAAGGCTGCCAGAGCTGCAGGAGGGTTTGGATGATGCTCTGGGGCACAGGGGGTGACTCTTGGGGCTGGGCCTGGGCAGGGCTGAAGGTTGGACTGATGGCCCCTGTGGGTCCCTCCCAGCTCAGCACATTCCATGTTCTGTGGGACCCGTCACAGGAGAAAAGCAGAGGCCCCTCCCCTGCAGGTGCCAAGGAACCAGCAGGGGGAAAAGCCTCAGGAGATCAAACTGGCCAAGTTCTGCTCATTAGTTGTGTGTGATGGGTAAAGGTTAATTAATCACCCAGCAACACCTCCCAGCCTGCCTGAGATCCATCCCTGTGGGACCAGCACACAGGACACACCACTGACCTCCAGACTATTTATTGACCCTTTTCTGCTTATTTTGACAGCCAATTTATCAAATTTGCAGTGTCTGTGGCCAGCACAAAACCTCACCCAACCAACCCCAAACCACCCACCAATTTCCCCAAAGTTCCACAGGTTCATTATTTGTTCTCCTGGGGTTCTGCAGTTCAGCACCAGCTTTGGACAATGCCACAAATGCATTACAGGATCTGGTTCACCCTCTATTCCTGCCAGATCTAATTTAATGAGCATTTATATGCACAGCTCTCAGTGCTTTGGACAAAATACTGCAAAAAAAAAGAAGTTGACAGGCTTTTCTCTTGCTAAACCCCAAACTATAGGCGTGGGCATGAAAAGTTCTCCCTGTTGAGAAAGAAGCTTTCCACACTTCTCAAGTTACAAATTACCAAACAAGCAAATAAAAATTAATGAAAAGCAGAGGCAAAAGTATTTAAAAAAAAAATTAAATACTTCTGTTAACTTGAAGATTATGTTGGAAAATAGTTTTTAACTAATAAGCTCTCAGAGCCCAAATGATACTTGTAAATAAACATTCCAATCTGAAATTGTTACGACTTCAGGGAATTTCCTACCTAGGATCCAGGTATTTTTAAACTGAACTAAAGAGGCAAGGAAAGTGATAGCAGGAATTAATTAAGGGAATTAAACACAGTCAACTGATTGCTTTCATGTTCAAAGTAATGCACGGTTTGTATTCAACAAATGGGAAGGTAAATCAGAGAATTTCCTTTATGTACACTCCTTAAATCTGTGCCTAATTGATTTCATGCATTTTGCATCTTTATTAGCTCACAGTTAACAACACGTTAATATAAATAAAAGGCAGGATTGCTGTAGTGGCTTCACTGAAAGTAAAATACAGTGGCAGCACTGTGAGTGATCTTCCTTGCTGACAATATTGAATTTGCACTAAATCCTGCAGACAGTTCTGTGGGTCCACTGGGATGTGCTCCTGGACAACTGAGAAACACGAGAACGTACAGACACATCACACAGCGCTGAGTTTCTCCATCTCATTTTATGTTATTAATGTGTAGTAGTTTTGGCTCTAGTCAGCACAGGTCCCCATTTAGGCCTCAGTTTCCAGCAGGCCTCAAAGGACGTGACGCAGATTAGAGGGGACAGGTATCATCTGACTTAAGCAGCCAAAGAGGTATTTCATATCATCTGACATCATTTGGAAGCGTCGAGGAGTATAACAAGCCAGGGGGGAAGAGTTTCTGCCTTTTCGGTCCATGTTTGGGACCAGGAGGGTTCCTACTCCCTGACTGCTGATATCAGGCCCTGCTGCCGGTCTGCGTGGCTGTTTACCTGGGGAAGTGAGCATATTCCTGTTAATTCCTTCTTTTTTCCCTCTTGCTGGGAGGTTTCCTTTGGGGAGGAGGTTTGGTTGGTTCAGAATTCTGCTTGTTAGCTGGGGCGACCTCGGTGAGCCTGTTGTTGTTTCCTGTCACTATGTGCTATTTCATAGTTGGTGTTAAGCTTTCCACTTCTCTATATAAATATAAGAACTTCACCATGTCCAAAGCCTCATTTCTGGTTTTTTCCCTCACTCTCCTTCTCTGGGAGTGGACCTTTTGACTGGGTACCAGGCAGTTGGCATTTTGCCAGCTTAAACTATTACATAATGGCACAGAATTAACTCCAAAGGAGGTGACTGAGGGAGGGAAGAGCAGGGCTGTGGCTCCCCAGGGCAGCAGGAGCCTGACTGGCTGGAGACCTTCCCCTCCAGGAGCAGAGAACCCTTCAGAGAAGTCACACACTGCCTGTTGCAACCCTCGGCCATCCAGCTGGTTTTGAGGGTGAAAGTGGAAGTTGTACTTTCCCAAAAAATCTCAGGACTGACAGTTTCCAGCTGTTCCTTCCACAAGGTCTGTGCATTAAACTGCCCAACTCTCCTGTTCCCATTTGCACACCCACCTGACGCCTCAACTTGTAAACACCAGAGCCATTTTCTCAGATCTGCATCCTGCCACAAATGTCTGTGTCATTCCTCTCATCCTCCTGCCTCCCCACAAAGCCCTGCCTGCTGCAGGTGCCACTCCTTGGCTCTGGTTTAGTGTAAGATGTGCCATTGGCTGAGTGTCCCTCTGGGGTACTCCACACACAGCCTGAGACATCTCACTGCCAGGAACTGCCTCCTCCTTGCATTCATTTCATACCTCTCTAGTTTCACCTCACCTCTGCCTTGAGTATTGTTCTTCAAATATTGATAGTGGATTATATTCCATCTCTCCCTCCATCACCCTCCACACCTTCAAGCAATTTTCCTTATTACTGAAATCCTCCAAGCTCCTGGTAATTTCCTACCTGCTCCTCTCTGACCATCTTCTCAAACACAAGAACTCCACAGTGATGAAGTGATCAGAATGTAATTTATTTTGGGTGCACTTATGTAAATACTTCCTAGAGAAGTGCAGCCAATTGGAGCAAGTCGTATTCAGGTCTGACACTCAGAACATGCAGCTTCCATCAGCCCCAGAGGTTTGCACATGATTTGCCAACCAGCCCCAGTGAAGCTGCCTCTGGAGAGGATGATGATGGGGCTGCTTCTCTGATGAGCTCAGCAACACAACCAGTTGTGCCCTCTGGTTTCTGGTTAAAGCCTCAACGTTCCACTCTGGGTGACAAACACAGAGCAGGGTTTGCTTTGGCTGTCAGACAACGCCAGCTCTGCGCACAGGAGCTCCTGGAGATGTCAGGCAACAAGAAAAGAGCAAGGCTGAGTCAACAGGAAAGAAGGAGAAAGTGAATCCCAGAATCCCAGAGTGTGCTGAGCTGGGAGGGACTCCCAGGGCTCATGGAGTCCAAGCCTCAGCCCTGCCCAGGCCCAGCCCCAAGAGTCACCCCCTGTGCCCCAGAGCATCATCCAAACCCTCCTGCAGCTCTGGCAGCCTTGGGGCTGTGCCCACTGCCCTGGGGAGCCTGGGCAGTGCCCACCACCCTCTGGGGGAAGAGCCTTTCCCTGAGATCCAACCTGCCCCTGCCCTGGCACAGCTCCAGCCATTCCCTGGCTGCTGTCCCTGCTCCCACAGAGCAGAGCTCAGTGCCTGCCCTTTGTGGGAGCTTTGCTGTCCTACTCCTGGTGTAAACTTTGTCACATCTGGAGCCAGGCTCTGCTCTGTGGAGTCCAGCAATGGGACAAGATGCCACAGGAAGGAGCTGATGCCCAGGAAGTTCCACCAGGGCATGGGAAAGAACTTCTTCCCTGTGCAGTGACCCAGCTCTGACCAGGCTGCCCAGGGAGGGGGTGGAGTCTCCTCCCTGGGGATATTCCAGAACCCTCTGGGCACAATCCTGTGCCGTTGGGCACAGTCCTGTGCACAGTCCTCCTCTGGGATGGAGGTGGCACCAGATGCCCCACTGTGGCCCCTTCCAACCTGACCCATCCTGGGATTCTGTGACATTTGTTTCTGAGTCCTGACCAGAGCCATTTCAGGCCCTGTCAACCCAGGTGAGCCCCTTGGTCCCAGTGGCAGGAGCTGTGCTGGCTGTTGGGGGAGCAGAGCTGGTGGACACTGCCCCAGCTGTCCCCTCCTCAGAGCTGTGTGGCCTTCTGTGTGCAAGGTGGCCAGTGAGGATCAGGCCAGGAGCTTTCTAATAAAATCCTTGAAGACCTGGATTTCCAATGCCCTGAATGCTCTGCCCCACACTGAGAGCACCTGAGCCATGTCTGAATTGAAGGACGGGAGCACTTGGGCCCACAGGCTACACTGGGACTTGTTGCATTTAACAAGTACTTCAGGGATGAGTTAGGGGCTTGGAAACTGGGAATCTTGGACATTGAGCCCCCAGGACCATCCTAAACCCCATAAGGGTTGAGTTTTACTATTAGAAAGTGAAGCACTCATGAATAATACAGAGAGAGTGCTCAGGCATTGGAATGGGCTGCCCAGAGAGGGGGTGGATTCCCCATCCCTGGAGGTTTTTAAGGTGAGCTTGGCTGTGGCACTGAGTGCCATGATCTGGTGACGGGACTGGAGTTGGCCCAAGGGTTGGACTTGATGATCTTGGAGGTCTTTTCCAACCCAATCCATTCTATGATAATGTATGTGGCCAAATCAGGTCATCACAGAAAGAGACTCTGAGCTGTTTGCTACACTTTAATGCTCCCTGTTGGGAAACAGGAGGGGAAGAGGCCACTGCTGTTTCTTCTGTGAGAGGAACAAGCAGCAACAGCAGCTGGAGTTGGCTGGGGCAGAGCCTTGTGCCCTGAGATCACTCTGGAAAACAGAATTAGCAATGGATTAATGGATCAAAGTTGTGCAGTTGTGATCTGACCTCTGGTTGTGTCGCCGAGTTTGCAAGGGAAGTGCTTTCAAATGAGCCTCTGAATGCTGAGACAGAGCAAAGAGTGATTCCTTTGGGAATGATGAGGGGAAACAGCAGCTCTGGCACTGCACTGGGTTCCCAGGGAGGGTTTCTGAAAGCACTGAAGGGGTGTGTTGGTGAGATGTGCCAGGGGATACTCCAAGTTTTTATGTCCCCTGGGGCTCTGCACAGGTGGAACTGTCTCGTTGTTACAGTGGAAACAGATTTAAGGGTTGGGTGGGTGTTTGGTTTGGGTTTGAGTGGTTTGGTGGTTTGCTTTTTGTTTGTTTTTTTTTTTTTAGTTATTTCGATTTTTCTCCTCTTTCTCATTTTTTCTTTTTTTTTCTTTTTTTCTTTTTAAATTTCAGTTTTGTTTTTGAAACCAAGTGGGTTATTTGAGCTCCCTTCTGGGAACAATTTTCGAGGTAAATCCTCTCTAAGCTGTGCCTCCTCCTGGGGCCAGCTGAGGCTGAGGAGTCCTGGAGCTGTGGCTGCTGCCTCCCATTATAGCTGGAGGCAGGGAAGTCTTCAGGGACTGAGAGGAAAATCCCCCAGGATCTTGGTGCATCTTACAAAAAACCTCCCAGGATCCTGGTGCATCTTACAAAAAATCCCCCAGGATCTTGGTGCATCTTATAAAATATCCCCCAGGATCTTGGTGCATCTTACAAAACCAGCCCTTGAGTGACTCTCCAGTGTTTGACCAGAAGTCCCTCAGCACAGCAAAGCTGTCATGGATACTCCAACTCCAGGACACTAAAGCCCATCACTGGTTCCATTTGTGAAAGGCTCAACACTTTGAACTCTGCTCTCAGAGCCACTGCAAAGCCACATCAAAGCAGGTGGTGCAGCACTCCAGGAATAACCTCTTCACCTCCTTGGTGAGGGCTCTGCTGCTCAAAAAGCTCCAGCAGTGCCAATAAGCATCACCTGAGCCCCACTGGGACACTCTTTGATGTGAATAAAGGCACAATTTGTCATGGTTTCAGCAGAGCCTTTGCTGCTCTGGATGTGGAACTGCCTCTTTCAGCCCGAAGCCTTCTGTGCTCTCCTCACTGAGGGGAACTATTTTAGGTGTGTGACATCAGTTGGTGAGCACAGACCTGCAGCCCCAGAGCTGGTGGGTTTATTTTGGGAGTTGGGCCAAATGCAAGGCTAAAATTAATTCTTCTACTGTGAAGATGTGGAGGGAAATCTTTCCCTGTTCAAGCTGCAAACTGGAGAGCAGAAGGAAAAGTTGAAAATAAGAGCCATTATTAACCTGCCTTGGCTTTGGAGTGGGTCTGGATTTAATAGTCTGGCAGACTCTACGTTATTTCCCTGTTTAATTGCCAATTAGTGCAATAGATCTTGGTGCACTGCGTGGAATTAATTGTAGTGAGGAGCTGACAGCTCTCAAGGAGGAGCCACTGCCTGGAAGATGGGGCCTGAAAAGCAGCTTCTGCCCTGCTCCCTGAATCCTCCTCCAGGAGCTGACAGCAACAATCCCCCTGTTAATGCTTCCTTCAGCTGCTGGAGGGAAACAAATGTGCTGCTTCAGGAAACTCAGCTGTTGGGCCTGGTTCTGGGAAATGATTTAAATTGACATAAATGAGTAAGCTGTCAAGTGCACCACGTGATTCCCCTTTTTGAAGGCTAAAAATAATGAATTGGAGCTTCTGAGAGAGCGTGACACTGATACTTGGTTGGCTTGAGTGAGGCAGCCAGGGAGGAGCTGATTGAAAAAGTGTGAGAGGTAATAATAAGGATAACAATAATAATAATAATGTCTTCAGACTGCAGCAGTGTGGGCTGATAAATCTGTAATTAAAGGTGGTGTTCACCTCCCAAGCACTGTCTGCTACTCCAGTGGGGAAATCCAGCCCTGCTCTCCTTGCTGGCTCCCAGGGCACCTCCAACTCTTTCTAACCTCAGTCATGCTCTCCTACTTCATTTCACCTCTTACGTAGAATATTTTTCTGATCCATTTCTTTCAAGTGAAGCAACAGCACCATATTAGAGCTGATTAAACAAGGGGTAAACCCTGCCTTAAAAAAAAATCTTGGTGGCTTTGAAGTGTAAATGCAGGAACAGGGAGTTGCCATTTCTTTGGATCAATGACTGAATTGAAATTGTATAAATCATTGATTTTTTTTTAGTGTGGCAGAGATGCATCAAAAATGCATCTGTGCCATAAATGAGCAGTAAATTGTGCATGTGCTTCTGGAAAAGGGTCTGGTGTTATTCAGGCTGGGAGTGATAAATCCTGAAAGCCTTTCATCCTGCTAGGAGAGGTGACAGGCTGTAGAGAGAACAGCTGTAGTTTGTAGGCCCTGCCACAAACCTCCTTAGGGTTGGGAGACCCCTGAGGAGCAGCAGTAGGGCAGTGTTGCTTTCCAAAGGGATCAGCTCCCTGAGGATTTGGGGTGGTGTCCCAGTTCAGCAGGTGGGACCAGTTTCTCCCTGTGTGGGTGTGACCAAAGCTGGGCATTCTAAACCCTCTGGGCCATTGCCCAGCAACTGGCAACAATGGCCCATTGGCAGCAGCTGCCCAGGGCACAGCTGAGCCCTCAGCCTGGCAGCTGGCTGGGAAAGAAGCCTGGCAGAGGAGCTGGGAGAACTCCCCTCCAGGGACTCCTTGGCACCTCCACACCCACCTGAGGGCTCAGCTCTGCTCAGGGGCCAGCAACCAGTCCAAAATCCCCCCTGACTCCCACAGTCACATCCCCCACTCTGGAACTCCCTGCCCTGGGGGACCCACTGGGGGCTCCCACCTGCACCTCAGGGGAGGGAATCTTGGGCTTTGGGGACTGGGGAACCACTCATTGGATGCAGAGGAGGAGCAGACCCTGGCCAGGAGGAGCCCACCACTCTCCACCAGACTGTGCCATCATCTGCACCCACAGCTTTGTCCCTTCCTTTTCCTTTGGACTCGGGGGAACCCCGTGGGGCTCAGCACAGGGGCCACCAAACCCCACTGTGTTTGTGCCCCAGGGGGCTGGGTTCCACTGCTGGGTTTGGGGGTTAAACCCAATTTCTCTTTGTGCCATTGCATTTCTTGTAATCTTGTTATTAAATTGTAACTCTGACTTATAATCTCTTTTGTGTTGGGTTCCTTTTCTCCTGCAGGTTTATCTTTAAACCAGCACATGTTGTGTCCATGGGAACACACCACTGAAAAGGTGCAACAGCCTTTGTATAGCAAGAGGAAACTTGGTAAGAACAGTAACTTTTCTGAAACACTTGTGTGGTTTGATTCATTGAGAGGCTGCAGCATTTCTCCCTGAACTTCCAGGAGAAACTGTGACACCATCCTTGGGACAGGGCTGGAAAAGGGATCCTGGGAAAAATTCAGTGGATCTCCAGCGTGACCTTCAGCCTCTGGTACACTCACCTTGCAAAGAGAATCAATCACAAAGGCTAGAAAGGTGTAGAGACACTGAAGGCAACACCCACCTTCTGCATAGCCAAAACATCCGAAAGGAAAGAGGCCTTGACAAGAATGACGTTTGGGAACCTGAGAAATTGTAGAGGTGACTTCAGAGCCCATTGGCCCCTGAGCAAAACTGTTTTGAGGCATTTTAGTTTTCTGACCCTCTTTGTACAGATTTGAAAGGCACAGCTTTTTACCCAAAGTGCTCTAAAGAAGATTAAACAGCTTTTTAACATCTGCTGTGTTCATAGTGAGTGGGAAGAGCTCTCAGTTGCTGGTAAGATGGATGGGTTTTACTTGATTGGGAAAAGGTGTTTAAACATACTTCGATTTATGTTTTTTGTGTTCTATTATACTCTGGAAAGGGGCTGTGAGAAACACCTTGCTTTAATTTGGTGATTTGCCTTCAAAAGGAAATGCATGCTTGAAAAACAAAGCAGCCTCACATCTAGAGGTCAGTTCTCTTGCAGGTGGAAACAGCAGCATCTGTTTAACAGCAAGTGGCCACTCTGTGTAATGAGGTGCTACAGAAATGCAGGAACACAAAGGAAACCTGGGGAAAATTGGAGGGTGAAAATATAGACTGGTTGATGAGTTGCAAGAGCAACTGATGGTTAACAATTGTGTGACAAGTGAAGGGTTTAATAAATTTAATGTAAGAAATCTGCCAATCTTATTTTATATGGTAATACATGTAAATCATATATGTTGGTTTATTTGAGGGTATCTCGCCCATCACTGTTGCTCAGAGAGGTCCTTGGCTCAGGACAGGGCACTCAGGGCACAGAGAGCTCATGGAATGCCAGGGCTTGGCATGGCCATACTTGGCTCCACCTTGGCCACTGGTCTGGGTCATCCCAGCCTGGACTGGGACTGCTGAACTGCCAAAGGTCTTGGATCTAGAAAGGAGAGTGTGGAGGGGACTGAGAGGTCTCCAGGTCTCTGGAGGGACAGGCTGTTTGGGGGCTGAGGGAAAGGCTCCCTGAGGAGCTGGGGCTTCAGGTGAGGGGAATGCATGGGAGGACATCTCAGAATCCATGGACTGCATGGACTGAGACATTGGCTGCTTCCCAGGAGCTCTCAGTACAGACTCTGAGTGAGGACGGTCTGGGCTGCACCAGGCACTGAGGCAGAGCTGGGAAACCACAGGATCCCAGAGTGTGCTGAGCTGGGAGGGACCCACAGGGACCCTCAGTCCAAGCCTCAGCCCTGCCCAGGCCCAGCCCCAAGAGTCACCCCCTGTGCCCCAGAGCATCATCCAAACCCTCCTGCAGTTCTGGCAGCCTTGGGGCTGTGCCCACTGCCCTGGGGAGCCTGGGCAGTGCCCACCACCCTCTGGGGGAAGAGCCTTTACCCTGAGATCCAACCTGCCCCTGCCCTGGCACAGCTCCAGCCATTCCCTGGCTGCTGTCCCTGCTCCCACAGAGCAGAGCTCAGTGCCTGCCCCTCCTCTGACCCTGCCCAGGGAGTTGCAGACTGTCAGCACCTAGAGACTGTTCATCTCCAGGACCATGTCCTGGAGAAAGGTACCACACATTGGGCCAGCAGCAGCTGAGGACTGAGAAGAGTCCAGAACTGTAATTCTCAACCTTTGATTTTTTATTTTTCCATGTTGTTCCTTTTTTTTTTCCCCCTTTATTTTTGGGTCTTATGTGACCTCAGTCAGCAGAAAGTGTCTGGCTGCTCGTTGTCTGTCCCTGCACGTGCCAGGTGATCCCTTCCCTGGGTGTCTCTCCTCAACCAGAGCTCCCAGTGCTGAGCTGCTGCTGGGGCTTTGGCTCACACCCAGAGCAGGAGCTGGGCTGCCTTGCCAGGAGCAGTTTCCAGCCTGAGGTGGTTTTTCCTTCCCTCTCCAGGGACTGTCACTCCAAGCACACATCTGAATTCAGGGCTGTTCTCTGCTCAGTCTCTGAGTTCCCCAGGGATCATCTCCTAGGACAGAACAGCAGCAGCCATGGAAGGGGGAATGGTGTTTGCAGAACACTCCAGTGCTGCTCACACAGCCAGTGGTGCAGCACCCTGAATCCCTGATGGTCCCATGGACTCCCACTTGGGGTTTCTACCCCAGGAATTCAGGCTTCCTGCCTGGAATAGCCTCACAGTCACATCTGCAGAGAGTCACTGTGGGGTTTTGCACTTCAGAAGCAAAGCCAGTTGCTGAATCTCTTATTTCTCTGAATTTCCCTTGATGTCCTTAAGAGATTGAACAGAGCAGAGGATGCAGAGATTCAGCTGGAGGTTTCTGAAATTCAGATGTGCTGCTGCCTGGTATATGTTGCCTTGGATGAGTTAATTAGCCCGTACAGCCAATCGATTTTTCTGCCTGTTTTATATTTACATGCTCTGCTCTGAGCTTGCCCCTGCTGGGAGTAAGGAGTTTCCCCTCTGAGGGGTTATTGCAGCCATGAGTATAAAACTGGTGTTGAGCAGAGCTGGTTTGGTGTCTAGGCCTGATAAAAGCACTCTGCAAATCCCAGCCCTGCCTCTCTGGGCAGGGTGTCTGCAGGAGAAGGAGGTCCTGGTGAGGAGCAGGAGGCTCTGTCTGGATGCTTTAGTATCCCACAGCTTTTGGGATGAGACTTGGAGTGCAGGTCTGAACTTGCAACATTCTGGGCTGAAGTTTTTGCAGCCTTTCAGTGCCTGAAGGAGCCCACAAGAAAGAAGGAGAGGGATTTTTTACAAGGGTATGCAGTGACAGGACACTGGGAATGCCCTCCCACTGCCAGAGGGCAGGGTTGGATGGGATATTGGGAAGGAATTGTTGGCTGGGAGGCCGGGCAGGCCCTGGCACAGGTTGGGCAGAGAAGCTGTGGCTGCCCCATCCCTGGGAGTGTCCAAGGCCAGGCTGGACAAGGCTTGGAGCACCCTGGGCTGGTGGGAGGTGTCCCTGCCCATGGCAGGGGGTGGCAGTGGGTGAGCTTTAAGATCCTTCCAACCCAAACCTTTCTGTGACTCTCTGATTCTTATTGTGGAGCCAGCAGGACTGGTGGTGCTCCCCTCACCTCTGTCTGATGAATGTTGGGCATCAGGGGTTGATGTGCCCTGTCCCAGTGCCAGGAGCTTTTATAGCTCAGCATATTTGCTCAGGTCTCCACTGCTCTCCCAGTAAGGAGATTTGCCCAGGTCTCCACTGCTTTCTTAGTAAGGAGATCAGTTGAGGAAATAAGTTTTGCTCCCTTAGGAACTGTAGTGCATTGCCAGTTTGTAAATACACAAATGCCATCACAAGGAAAAAACCCCAAATATTGTATCAAGCTGTGATGTCTGAAACATTATTTTATATTCTAAAGAACACTTGCTTTGATGTTGAAAGCTTAGATGTCACAAAAGGGAATGTGTATGATTTAATTTTTCACAGCTAAGGAGAGGGGTACAATTCCAATGGTGCTGCTGGAAGGGCACCTGCAGGGGAGAGCCAAATGTGTTCCTAAAGTGAACTTCACACTGTATGTCCTGGAGTAGGAAATGCACAGTATAACAATCTTCATGAGAGGGGAAATAACAATATAACCAACCCTGAGTAGCCTCAAAGTAGCCTTTCTAAGTGCACATCATCTCCTTGTGCTACAGCTCTTAGCTGGAGAGTCCCAGCTGATTTGAATTCCTGTGCTGAGCTGCAGAGAGTGAAGCTGTCGGATATTTTGTTGTAGCTTTATATTTGTCACATGAGATGTTTGGCTCAGAGAAATCAATTCCACACTTTTGTTCTACTTGAAAAAGGAAAATTGTACAGCACTGGGAGTGTCAGGAATAGGCTCCAGTTATTTCAGGTCTGAACTTCCCATTACGGTGCAGCCTGAGCATTGCCAGGGCTGTCCCTGAAGCTCAGGGATGCCTGAGATGTCACCCGGCCCCGTGGGCTTTGGGACATCATCCCCCAACCTTTCTGCTTCCTCCTCGCCCAGCAGAAGGTCACTGCTAAGTTGTTTAAGGCACTTCTGTTGTTCACCTCAGTTTTCTCTGAGCTGAGGAACAAAAAAATCATTCGCATTAATCGCCTGTCCCAGTTCAGCAGGTGGGCCCAGTTTCTCCCTGTGTGGGTGTGACCAAAGCTGGGCATTCTAAACCCTCTGGGCCATTGCCCAGCAACTGGCAACAATGGCCCATTGGCAGCAGCTGCCCAGGGCACAGCTGAGCCCTCAGCCTGGCAGCTGGCTGGGAAAGAAGCCTGGCAGAGGAGCTGGGAGAACTCCCCTCCAGGGACTCCTTGGCACCTCCACACCCACCTGAGGGCTCAGCTCTGCTCAGGGGCCAGCAACCAGTCCAAAATCCCCCCTGAGGCCCAGAGTCACATCCCCCACTCTGGAACTCCCTGCCCTGGGGGACCCACTGGGGGCTCCCACCTGCACCTGAGGGGAGAGAATCTTGGGGTTTGGGGACTTTGGGAACCACTCATTGGATGCAGAGGAGGAGCAGAACCTGGCCAGGAGGAGCCCCCCACTCTCCACCAGACTGTGCCATCATCTGCACCAACAGCTTTGGCCCTTCCTTTTCCTTTGCACTCGGGGGAACCCCGTGGGGCTCAGCACAGGGGCCACCAAACCCCACTGTGTTTGTGCCCCAGGGGGCTGGGTTCCACTGCTGGGTTTGGGGGTTAAACCCAATTTCTCTTTGTGCCATTGCATTTCTTGTAATCTTGTTATTAAATTGTAACTCTGACTTATAATCTCTTTTGTGTTGGGTTCCTTTTCTCCTGCTGCTTTACCTTTAACCCAGCCCAGCAGGTTTGTGTGCAGTGTCTCAGCACTGAGCACATGCCCTGTTTGTGCCCAGCCTCAGGGACCATGGACACCCTCCTGCTCAGCTGTGCCCAGCTGGCACAGAAAGCTTCCCCAGCCCAGGTCTGTGCTCTGCAAAGGCCCTGCTATTCCCTGCTGCTTCTTCCCACCCAGGGGAACACGCTCAGACTCCCCTTGCAGCTTTAACAGTTCACTCTCAGGATGCTCATCACGAAGTGCAGCCTGGGGAGAACAGAAAGCATCTTTCTCTGTCTCACATACTTAGGAGCTGTAAATAGTACATACAATATAACTTAAACTTTCCTGGGAAGCACTTTGTGCAATCTGAGCATTTTTCACCCTAATTTGTTAGCTCTGTGAAGTACCCTTTTTTCTTACAGGTTTACTTTTTGCTTTGCCCAGTGATGTCTGAAGCCTCTCAGTGAGTACCATTTTTTTTTAAATACATATAACAAGGGACTTGGCAATTAAACAAACAGGAAAAAAACACCCAGAAAATGCTTTGGGATTTCATTGTTCAAATAAAATTGCCTCGTCCTATGCAGTATCTGCAACTGAGATGAATAAAATCTCTCAAGTTTGATTCCTGCCAGTAAGTGTAGGAGCCCACAAGGAAGATGGAGACAGACTGTTTAAAAGGGCCTGGAGGGACAGGACACAGGGAATGGCTTCCCACTGCCACAGAGCAGGGTTGGATGGGTTACTGGGAAGGAATTCCTCCCTGGGAGGGGGGGCAGGCCCTGGCACAGGTGCCCAGAGAAGCTGTGGCTGCCCCATCCCTGGGAGTGTCCAAGGCCAGACTGGACGGGGCTTGGAGCACCCTGGGCTGGTGGGAGGTGTCCCTGCCCATGGCAGGGCGTGGAACAAGGTGCTCTACAAGGTCCCTCCCAACCCAAACCATTGCATGGTTCTGGATTTTCCAGCACCTCCTTTCAAATTCCATCCAACAGCAGCTTCCCTGGGCACAGGCCACTTTCCCCCTCCTGTTGTTTGCCTCTGGTTTTGAGCTGTGCCACAAACACCCCTGAACCTAAAGGAGACACTGGCCCTGGGGGACTGAGCCCACCTGCAGCCACAACCACAAGCTCTGTATGGCTGAGCATGTGCTGTAACAGTGATCCTGGAGTGCTGTGGATCCAGGATTTGGAAGAGGGTTAAGCCTTCCAGTTGCAAACCACTGTATAGAATCACAGAATCACAGAATGGATTGGGTTGGAAAAGACCTCCCAGATCATCAAGTCCAACCCTTGGGCCAACTCCAGTCCCTTTACCAGATCATGGCACTCAGTGCCACAGCCAAGCTCAGCTGAAAAACCTCCAGGGATGGGGAATCCACCCCCTCTCTGGGCAGCCCATTCCAATCCCTCAGCACTCTCTCTGCAAAGAAGTTTTTCTGCTCTCCAACTTCAATTTCCCCTGGCAGAGCTTGAGCCCCCCGTGCCCCCTTGTCCTATTGCTGAGTGCTGTAACTATAAGCAATACACCAGAGGTATGTTGTGCTTAATATAATGAATATAATCAGAGACCCCCAGGCTTTGTTCTTCTGATCCTTTCCATGTTAACAGTTACTCTTTGATCTGTTCCAGGGGTGTAAATAAGCTCCAGCAGGTAAAGCACCTCCTGGTGTAAATAAAGATGTCAAATAATAGTCCATAACCAAAATGCAGCACTGGGTGGAGGATGATGGCTTTGCTGTGTTCAGAGATGTCTTGTATCTAACACTCCATAAAGTGCTGATTTTATAGCCATGGTTGGGATTGAAGTGAGCAACGTGACATCCCTGAGCTGTTGGAATTCCCCCTGAACACACCTCTGTCCACAGCCAAAAATCCAGGAACTGCAGAGCCCAGTAAGGTTTGCATTTAGGGACCATGTGGGAACCATATGGGAAAATATCTCTTTTTTGACCCGTCATTTATTATGAACTATGTTTCTTTTTATGAAATCTTTCACCTTATGAAATCTTTTGTTTGTCTTTGCTGAGGTGTTCTTGCCTTCCCTTGAAATTCAACTCTCCTCCCCTGGGTAAACTGATACTCTTGTTTACTTGCTGGGGAAATGAAAAGGATGTGCCTGTTGTGGTGGGGTGACCCTGGCTGGGCACCTGGTGCCCCCCAAAGCTGCTGGCACTGCCCTCCTCAGCTGGGCAGGGCAGAGAGGGCACAGGGAAAGGCTCGTGGGTGGGGAGAAGGGCAGGGATTGATCCCTCCCCAGGGCCTGTCATGGGCACACAGACTGGGCTTGGGGGAATTGCTTTGATTTATTACCCATCACATCAGAGAAGGGCAATGAGAAACAAATCTGCATCTTGAAACACCTTTCCCACAGCCCTCCCTTCTCCCTGGGCTCAACTACACTCCGGATTTTCTCTGTCTCCTCCCCAGTGGCTCAGGGGACAGAGACTGGGAGCTGTGCTCAGTTCATCACACCTTGTCTCTGCTGCTCCTTCCTCTGCAGGGACTGCTCTCCTCACACTCTGCCCCTGGGCCAGTGTGGGATCCCTTCCCAGGGGAGACAATTGTCCAGGAACTGCTCCATGTGGATCCCTTCCCATGGCTCAGTCCTTCAGGAACTGCTCCATGTGGATCCCTTCCCATGGCTCAGTCCATCAGGAACTGCTCCATGTGGATCCCTTCCCATGGCTCAGTCCTTCAGGAACTGCTCCACTGTTTCCCCCACGGGGTCCCAAGTCCTGCCAGCAAACCTGCTCCAAGTGGGCTCCTCTCTCCAGGGATCCACAGCTCCTGCCAGGGCCCTGCTCCAGCACAGGCTTCCTATGGGGGCACAGCCTGCTTTGGGCACCCCCTGCTCTGGCCTGGGCTCCTCCAGGGGCTGCAGGGGGGTCTCTCCTCCCCTGTGGACCCCCATGGGCTGCAGAGGAACCTCAGCTCCTGCCCCTCCTTCTGCCTTGCCCTGGGGGGCTCTGCAGAGTTCATTCNTGTCCCCTCTTCTTTACTACCCCAGAGTTGTAAAGCTCAGCCTTGGCCAGCAGCAGGTCCATCCTGGAGCTCTCTGGCATTGGCTCCATCAGATATGGAGGAAGCTTCCAGCAGCTTCTCAGGAAGCCTCCCCTGTAGCCCCCTGTAGACCTTCCCAAGTCAAACCCAACACACAAACTTCAGTTTGGGGGAATCAGCATTTTTGCTTCTCAGGAAGTGCCCTTGGTGCAGGTGGAAGGTGGATCAGTATGGAAAACACGACCTAGATGTTCTTTCTAAGCAGAATACTTACATATCCACATAAATACATCTATATAATGATGTTCCAGGCACTGGCAGCTCTTTAAAGGAGCAGCAAAAGCTCTTTTTTTTTTCCCAGAGAAATACCACATCAACAGCCTCAGCACAGTCCCCAGTGATTTAAGCTACACCTCCAAGAAAAGCTGAAAGCTTTGCCAGTAAACCTCCTCCTTGCTAATGCCACTGAAAGACCCTTCATTATCCCACCCAAGGCAGAGTTTAAAAACAGATCCTTTCCAGAGTCCCTGCATCAAAAAAGAGCATCAGGCCTGCAGCAGCACAGAAATATTTCAGCCTTTCTGCAGTGATTTCTGGGTGGGACACCCCCCTGCAGGTCCAGTGTCTCTGTGCTTCCCATGAGTGGCCATTTGATGTGCTTATCCTGAATTTTCCCCAAAAGCTCTTTTGCATTAGGAGTGTGGTTTGACATCAAATTGAGAAATCATAGCCATGAACAGCTTAAATGTAATTAGTTAATATGAGGTGGAGAATTGTCGTTTTTATAAGGAAAACTATCAAATTATCAGAGTTCTTGGATTTGAAGAATCATTTATGAAGCATTAAAAGAATTCAAACTGAAGCTTTTTTGGCTCATTGCATGTGTGTGTCAAAATTGATGTTGTTCCCTGGTAGACCCAAAGTCCAAATTAATGGTGAGACCTTGTGGCTGTTCATCACAAATGATCTCCTGAGCCAGAATGGAAGTGAATAAGCAGCAAGGCAGCTCAGCCCTGGGCTCGTCCATGCTGATCTCTGGTTGGACTCACTGAGCTGCTGCAGGGAAATTCAGAATACAGGCTGTAAAAAAGGAGTTGAGTCAGAGGGAAGCATCACCCTGGCCATTTGCACAAGAATGGGGGAGAGGCTCTAAGAAGCCTTCAGGTTCCTGTGCACTGCTGAGATTGTCCACACAAAAGAAAGAAATCTTTGCAAGCAGGACACAAATGTGAGAATTAAATCCAGCAATGGGGTTTTATTCACTGAATTGCTCAGTCTGAGTGTTTTACCCCCACCCTGCTCAGCAGCTTTAGTCCAAAAGCCAGTGCTTGGGACCACAGTCCTCCCAGCACTCACTGGTGGGGCACACTTTGTCTAAAGGAGTGGCATCACTGACCTCACCAGGGCTGCCCATGGCACTGCCCAGGCTCCCCAGGGTAGTGGGCACGGCCCCAAGGCTGCCAGAGCTCCAGGAGCATTTGCACAATGCCCTCAGGGACAGGGTGGGATTGTTGGGGTGTCCGCAGGGCCAAGAGTTGGACTGGATGACCCTTGTGAGTCCCTCCCAACTCAGACTTTCCTGTTGTTCTGTGATTCCAACCGGAAAGCTTAAGCCCTGAAGTCCTTAATTTCAGTTATCTCGAGAGCTGCTCCAGTCAGACTGCAAAATAATTTGTATGTGACTCCTCTCTTGCTGCTAATCCTGAGAAGTGATACCTGGTGGGTTCAGTGACTCCTCAGCCTGTTGACTTGAACCTATTGAGCAGTTCCTTGTGATCCCCTCCATGGTTCCTCCTTCATCTGCACTCAACCACCACAGGCAGCTTAGTGGCTAAACTGATCTAACAGCTTTCCCCTTGTTTGTTTATTTAAAGCTTATATACATATATATCACTTCAAAGTGACCTGCTCAGATTTCCTTGGTGCAGTTTTGTACCAGCAGAAAAAAAATCCGTGTGTGGAACTTTTCTCTCCAAGATGACAAATGCTCAGTTACCCCAAACAGGGTCAGTGTCCCAGATCAGCAGGTGGGCCCAGTTTGTCCCTGTGTGGGTGTGACCAAAGCTGGGCATTCTAAACCCTCTGGGCCATTTCAGGGGGATGGTCACTGCCCTGGTCCTGCTGCCACACAGTGCCTGGTACAATCCAGGTGCCATTGACCTCTTGTCCTCCTGGGCTCATATTCAGCCTTTTCCTCTGGGAACCTCTCCAGCCCCTCAGCCCCCAACTTGGAGCTCTGCCTGGGGCTGTTGTGACCCAAGTGCAGGACCTGGCACTTGGCCTTGGTGACCCTCAGGCATGAAGATGTGAAGGGCAGAGGCCCCACCATGCTGGCAAGTTGTGTGCCCAGCATTTGCCACAGCAGGAACACAAGAGCAGCAGTGCCCTGGTTCATTATCCTGATAGCTCCTTTAAAAGTCTCTAAAATGTCCTTTAGGAAAAAAACCCCAAGTGTTGCATCTAGTAGGTTATTTCCCAGAGAAATGCCAACAATATCTCTGCCCTCAGTATGAGCCTTTCTGCAGTAACAACTCTGAGATTGGCTCAGTTGGTTCAAACTTGGTTGTAATAATGCCAAGGCCATGGGTTCGATCCCGTGTGGGCCATTGACTGAAGAGTTGGACTCGATGATCCTTGTGGGTCCTTCCTACTCAGAATAGTCTGGGATTCTGTGAAAACTCTGTAGCAAATGCAGATACACATTGGCCAGGCCACAAATAAACCCAGGCTGGGGTGGCATCGCTGCCAGGGCAGTCCTGGCAGTACTGCTGGGGCTCACCAGCCCTTTCCAGTTCAGCACAGTCACACACCAGAAACTCACCTTGAGTCCTGCTCGTATTTTCCATTTCTTGGAGGTTTTGAGGAGCTTAAAGATCACCTCACTCCAAATACTTGAGGAAAGTGTCTCCACTCTGTGAGAAGGTAACTCCTGTGCTCCTCATCTGAAGTGGTTTCCCCTCTGCCTGGTCTTTTCATGTCTTTTTTTTTTCCCCAAAAGATTCACCATCCTCCTCTTTTTTGTTTCACTTATTCATGACCTGCTCAGCCCTGGCAGGCACA